>JAASFJ010000406.1:0-23586 GCA_023333755.1 Globisporangium uncinulatum
AGCCGCTGGAGCTGGCCACCTGGACATTGTAGAGTACCTGCACGAGCGTCTCCCGACCGCGTGCTCGTGGCGCGCAATGACGCGCGCTGCGCTCAGTGGAGGCATGGACATTGTCCGGTACCTGCGCGAGCACCGGAGCGAAGCCTGCATGCCGAACGCGATGTACGCCGCCGCAGCCAACGACCACTGGGCTATCGTCCAGATTCTGTACAGGCACAGGCGCCAGGGCTGGTCTGTGCGTGCGATGGACGGCACGGCCGAGTTCGAACGTCTGAACGACCACCGGAGCGTCGACTGCGGTTTGAAGGCGCTGGAGTGGGCAGCGGCGAACGGCCATCTCGACGTTGTGAAGTACGTGTGCAACCACCAATTAGAGTGCAATGTCCGCCTGGCAATGGTCAGTGCGGCGTCGAGCGGGCGGTTGGAGGTGGTGAAAGTCCTCTACGAGCACCCGCGTGGTCGAGAGGCAGCGTTCGTAGCAGTGTCAGCTGCACTGCGGCTGTCGAGAGCCGCAGTCATCGAGTTCTTGTGTGCAGACCAAGACCGAACTGAGCTTGGACAAGCCGCAGTCATCGAGTTCTATCGTGCGAAACAAGAGCGAGCTAAGCATGCACGAGGTGGCTCAACGGAGCCGCTGGTGGCTCCACAGCCACAGCAGAAGCGAGCTCCGGCGCGAGCCCCAGGTACACAGGAGCGACGGGAGACGTGGGCGAGTCAGGTGCTACACCCGAGGATGCTCACCTCTATGCTGCGAAGACTGCTGGAAGGAGACGACACGATGACTGAAGCGCTGGCACCGTACTTATCGCAGGCGGAACTGGCCGAGGCGAGAGAAGTCGTCGCTCTTCTGCGGAACCGGGCATCTGCGACCTTATTTCCCGAGCCCTCGTTCACCAACCACCGTCGGAGTCGTCCGCTTCCGCATCGATGGAGCGAGTTGTGATTGCAGTCTCCGTCCTCCTCCTCACCAGCACACTCGTTCGCCTCCCACACACTCGTACTTGACACAAAAGCGCAGCGTTGGGACAGGCTCCATTCTTCTGCCAAGATAAAATGGCTACATATTAAATCAGAGAGATTGTCCCAGTGCTCGTGCTCATTCAAAGAGCATTCCTCCCTCACACTCACTTCACATCGATCGCCGCATCGCGACCGCCGTCCTCTTGACCGGCTCACCAACCACGCACACAAGTGGCCACAGCGATCATCGTTCAGTATGAACAGCCGCGACACCGAGACTGCAGTCAGTGGTGGCGCTGCCACGTCCGTGCTCTCAGACGCTGCGCTCTTCCGACTCATTGCAGATTTCCAGTCTGGATACCCATCTACAGTCGCAGCTGTCGCAGCGCGACCAAACTGGGCCGAGCTCAAGCGCGTCTTGGGTCCGCGCGCGCAGCAGAGCGCTGGGCTGCTGCCGCGGATCGCAGTCGCTGCTGGCGATGCGCACGCACTCCACACACTCTTTGCGCTCCGGCGCCGTCCGCAGTACAAAGACGATGCGCGTGTGCGCTTCACAGACGCTGTGCTCACTGCGATCCGCCTCAAGCGTGTCGACATGCTTGCGTGCGTCGCTCAGTTGCTCGCCCGCGATCCTGACTGGCGGTGGAAGCCTGGATCACTCGCGCTTGTCCTCACCCACGGCGGCGGCGACGTGCGTGTGCTCACATGGCTCTACGAGCACCTTCCAGCCGACTTGCGGGCGTTACGACCGCACGACATGGTCCCGTTCGCACGCCGAGGCGACCTCGACGTGGTGCGGTGGCTGCACACGCACGGCTGCGACGTTGTCCCGTCGATTGCGAACGTCGCAGCGTCGAGTTGGAACGCGACGCTCGTTGCGTACGTGTACGACCACACGAGCGTGCGGTGCAGTCCTGACGGCATTGTCGGCGCTGCCGCGAACGGACCCCTCGAGACTGTGCGGCTCGTCACTGCCGAGCAGCAGACTGACGCGACGTACGAGCGCGCACTGAACGCAGCAGCTCGACGTGGACGGCTCGACGTTGTGCGGCACTTTGTCGCGAACCGGCTCGGTGTCGGCTCGCCGACTGTGATCGACGAAGCTGCGTGGGGTGGGAACTTGGCTGTTGTCCAGTACCTCCACAGCCAGCTCCCTAGTGGCGGTGGATGCACACCTGCAGCGATGGACGCTGCCGCTGCTGGGGGCCACTTGGACATTGTCAAGTTCCTCCACGCGCACCGTGTCGAAGGCTGCACAGTCCGTGCGCTCGAGACAGCTGCGCGGCAGCAGCACCTCGAAGTCGTCGACTTCCTCTGCGTGCACCGACCCCACGAGAGCGACATTGGCGGGACGATTATCACCGCTGCGTCGGACGACAACCTGCCGCTTGTGACGATTCTCCACCGTCACCTGCGTGTCCGAGACGCTGCGTACCAGGCGGCACGGGCAGCCGCGCTCGCTCGGAACGCAGTGATTGTCCGGTTCTTGTGCGAGCACCAGGACGCTGCGTACGAGACAGAGGACTGCAATGGAGGAGCGCACGACACGGCGTCCTCACCGCCGAGTTTCTTGGTCCAGGCGCTCCGAGAGCGAACCGACTGGATGGTACGTGCGGTGTCGCCGTTCTCGTCCATGGCAGCGCTCACGCACGCGAAAGCGGTCGCGATTGAGCGCGAGCGCGAGCCGCAGATCATCCAGATCCTCGAGCGCTTCATCCAGAAGCTCGCGATCGCAGCTGTCGCTGTGCAAGCGTGAGACCGACATTCGTTCGAAGGACTGCATTCTCACGCTGGCTATCCCAATCTCCCAGTACTGTACTACTTGCTTATCTTGGTGCTTCGTCCATGCATCCATTGTCCATCGCGTTGCAGTCGTCATGCTCTTCTGGCTCTTCCAGTATCAAAATGATGACTCGCACTATGCGACCTCCAAGGATCGCAACCAGAGCTTGGAAAAAATAAATATAAATAAAAATGTCGTCAATGTTATTGACTTAAATAATTTATTTTTGTTGAAGTCAATTTTTCCATTTTTTCTGGCTAATTTTATACTACAACAACATATATTGAGTTAACATTAGATGTGAAACCAATACAAGAGAGGTTTAGCAAACGCTGTTATCTTATTTATCGGTCGGTTTTAGCCAAAACCCTTTCAAACTCGGTGATCTTGAGATAAGACAAACCCGAGAAAATCGGAGCAGGAGGCTCAGATAGCAACGCGGTTTTCGTTAGATTTACCTTCAGCACGCTATAGCCTTTAAAATGCGATGCATGGACGACGAACACGTTTGGAAGGAATTGACGTTGCCGCTTCATGCGCGCGCAAAACACACAACCAGCGAGATCTCTCAGCTCACACCAATCAGAAAGATGGACAAGAGAGCGCGGGGGACCACACGCTACGTGTTGTCGCGCCCTGTGGCTGCACAACGCGACACACATCCCGCTCAACCATGCGAGAGCGATGACGAAAATGACCGCGAGATTCACTCTGCGCTCAACAGCAACACTACTACGAACACCACAGAGCCAATGGAGCGGCGCAAGCCGTGCTTTTTCTTTCGCGAGCAGCATGACCTCATGCTTTTTCGCGAGTTGCTAGGAGAGATCAGGCTGTTCGATACAGACGGCTGCACATCTGTACAGACATGTGAGCGCGTTCACGCCGACCTCAACCTGCCCGGCATCGCATGTGCGTTGACCTCGCTAAAGTGCAGGGTAAACCTCTAGGTCGCTCAGTACAAGAAGCGGCAAGGGGAAAGCCGCCGAGCGTCATATGCCGTCATGATGTGCAGTGTTTGAAGGGTGGTGTGTTGCGACGATAGCGCGTGCGTATGGTTGTGTGTGGCTGTAAATGGGTATGTGTCTGTGTATGGGTGAGTGGTAAATGCGTGGTAACTAATCAGCTACTGCGTTTCCAGGGGTCGATGAAGAGTGTGAGACGCTTGCGTTCGAGAGAACTTGGAATGTCTCGGCGAGTGCAGATAAGCAGGCGAGGAAGACAAAGTGAAACGGAAGATACGAGAGGAAGAAGGTGCTGCTGGCGGCAGAGCCATTCGTGAGGCCTGCATGCGCGGAATGGCCCCAGAGGATCAAAGCGAGCGTATACACCGAGGATTGAGTGCGGCCATTCTGCTTGAAGTAGCACGAAGCCGGCGGGAGCAACAAGAGCGTGAGCTCGAGCAACGACGTGAAGAGATGGCGCTGAAGCGGCAGATGTTCGAGGACAGCAGATATTTGCAGCTCCAGCAGACGCTGAATAGACAGCGCGAGCAGACCCAGATGACCGCGATCCAGCAGCAAACGCGGATGGTGCTCGAGAAGCTCGTGCGGAAGCTGGATGAGTAAGTGACGTGCAGCGACTTCGGCTTCGACTGTAACCGCGCAAGTGCATTTCATGATGAGTTGTTCGGTCTACTCCGAATGAAGTTCATCTAAGTAGCTATCAAGCGTAGGTAGATCTATGTCGATGAAGAAGCTTGCTTGACTGGTTCCACGCGCACAGAACTGGCAATTGGCGAGGAAGCCAGCGATGATGTAGAGCATGCCGATTGGGAAGAGCCCGATCTTGAGAATCTCCTCGAAGTCCAAGAAGCCCCACTGACTCGCAATAGCGCCAAAGATCCACTCCACCGCAACCCGCACACTGCTCACGCGTCGGTTGAACTCGAGTTGCTCTCTCGAAAGCGCGTTGCTTTTGTATGGACGCAGCAGCCAGCGCTTCACCGGGTATACGAGGTCGCCGTACAGACAGAACTGCGGGAAGCTTGCTTGCATGCGCCCGCCCAGTCCACTCTGCCGCAAGAGCGCGACGTCATGGCGGCGTCCCTCAATCGGACCCGTCAGCGAGACGATGAGTCCGTTCGCGAGCGCATCCATTTGAATCTTTATCGCGTGGACTCGCTTGTGTCCATTGTTGGCTTGCTGCTGGTGCCGTGTCGGGCGACAGATCGACCGCACTGTCCCATCCACAAAAGCTATGCACGTGCCAAGGCAGCCCGCCTTGTCGTGGACTCTGAGCGTGCACTGTTCGCCAAGAGCCGCGATCATGTCGTTGTCAAACTGCACCTTGGAGGCGATGGTAGCGTGCAACATGTTGAAAGTCACCATGAAGGCAGACGAGAGTACTGCTGGACTGCGCCCGAACCAGTTGGCTACCTCTACCCAGTGGCGCGGGTAGGCGAGACGAGCTAGGAGGATGCTCAGCGCTTCCAAACTGCTAACTGGGACGCGCTGCTGCGTGTAGATCACTGCTGGAAACGGCAGCTTCGCGTGGATGCGGAGGATGTCGTCGGGCAGGGACCGAAAGCGGTGCTTGGACATGCCGGGTGGCATCGCTCGGAGATCAAAGGCGCTAGCTGTAGTCGCGATGCGATTGTGCAGCAGGTTGCTTGCGATCGCGCTCACAATCAAAGTAAGAGCACCTTCGAGTAGCTCGGCGTCGTCATCTACGAGTGCAGCAACAGTCTGCTCGTCCATGTTTCCTTTGGAAACTTGTTTGCAGATTTTTGAGTTTGGATAACGATACTGTTTTCCAACTAAATCTCACAAAGTGTAGCACCTCTTTATCTCCGTTGCTCAAGCGGATGGATAAGATAACCACTTCTGCTAAACCTCTCTACTGTAGCGCCAAGCTCGTGCTAATCAGTTCTCAATCTAAATCTTCAAGATCAGCACCAAGCAAGATGGCCACACCAGATCGCAAAAACATCGATCTCATCACCGTACTTCGTGAGGACAAGCATCGGCGATCCGGAAGCGAGAAGCATGCACACATTTCATATCTTGTATAGGGCGGCTCAATAATCTTTGCTTTGACTTCCACGCATTTCCACCCCGATACGTTTGTGCTGTGTGATATTAACTGAGAGGCCACGAGGATTGGAGGAGGTCCCTGGAGATTAGTGATGTGTTCATGGAGTTTGATCTCAACAGCACCTTGGCAGTAAAAATTTCTAGAAAAGATTGCAAATTTAAATTATTTTTTTGCTGCTCATATCCCAAAAAATAAATATCAATAACATTTTTCCAAGCCCTGATCACAACACAACACGCTTCCGAGTCAACGACAGGCGCTCTGGCGCGTCCACTTCAGGGCCTGCTGATACAAAGCGCACATACACATGCAAGCTCATTTACGTGCATACACATACTACTGTAGTACATACACATACAAGCGCATACACATTGTTCGTCGGCTTGTTTGGGAGTCATCAATTGACCAAACACGGACATTTTCTGCTGTCGCAAAAGCACATCTGGAAAATCGCGAGCGCACTTTGAGTGACAGATGGGAACCGAGTTCAACGCCGGAGTCCGCATGGCGCTCAGTCGCAGCACCAGCAGCAGCGGCACATACTGTAAGTAGCTATTGGAGCTGGCTATGCAGTTCAAGCACACGCGACATAACGCATACAGCGATGCACTCGCCGCACGCACGCAGACCACGCCCGAAAAAATCCAGTCCCGCACCATCGCAGACGTCTCGCAGGTCGCTTGCAGTTGTTGTCCGCCAGCCATCACACAAGTGCTTTTGAGCCTGCCGTGCGAAGGGAGAAGGAGCCCTGTCAGTACACCAGTACAGTACCTTCTTGCATGGGCGGAACGGAGCTGTCGCTAATGCCACGACCCGAGGTGGCCTCGTTCAGCCACTGGCCGCTCCAAGTGCGCGCGACGACAGGAGACAAGAGCCGCCCTCTCCTACCCACTGTCCGCGCAATACATAGCGAGCCAAACACCACCACCAGCAGCCACCCATATGTGTTTCTCGGTGGCGCGTGCAACCCCACGACGTGGCGGCGCGAAGTCGCCATCCCACTCCTCGAGGCCGCTGGCGTCGACTTCTACAACCCACAGGTGGACGAGTGGTACGAAGAGCTCATAGACCTCGAACGGCAGGCCATGGAGACGGCGACCGTGCTACTGAACGTCATTGACGACACCACGCGCGCTCTCGTGAGCATCAACGAAGCGGTCGAGCACGTTGTGCGCGGCCACCAGGTCGTGCTCGTCGTCGAAGACATTCTACCAGGCACACACATTGAAGGCGACGACGTGTCGCAGGACGAGCGCACGGAACTGAACGCAGCCCGCGAGCGTCTCCGCCGTCTCGCATACACGAACGACGTCCCAGTGTGCTCGTCTGTGCGTACTGCAGTACTGGAAGCGATTCGGCTCGTGCGAGACAGCCGCCACTGCGTCGACAAGGAGGCGAACGACAGCGGACTGGAGACGCAGCGACTGCACGAACGGTCTACGATTGTGCTCAGCGAGTGGTTGGGGCCTCGCGTCCGGCCGCAGCTCCGGCGTACGCTCTCGGAGTCGTCTGTAGCGTCGCTCGCAGTCGCTTCAACCCCGACCAGCAGTGGCAAAGGCACGAAGCGGTCGTTGTCGGCACCACCGCCGACTAGTGACGAGCTCCAGCAGCAGCACTGGGTCCGGGTTTGCAACAGTGAAAAAAGAGGAGGAAGAGGAGCCGTCGTGTCCTTTGTTGGCAACGCAGTGAGCTGGCGGGACAATGGCGCAACGCAGCTGCTCCAGCGAGCCGGCATTCCGTTCGTGGCGCCGGTGGGAGACTACCTCACGTTTGCGCCTTCCACTCGGAGCTCTCGAGCCGTTCACATGGACCAGCAGTCAGTCGTGGCAACCGCTGAGCGATCCAACACAGAGGTGCGTGAGAGCCGACTGACTGTTTCTCCACTCCTCCCTCGCTCGAATGACAATCTGACGTTTGTGACATGACCGTGTTACCAGGTTGTGCTGTTTGTGATCCCCAAGCACTCGGGGGCGATCACTGCGATGGCGGAAGCTGTGGAGCTCGTCGTGCACCAGTGCCCGCTACTGCTGGTGGTCGAGCCGGTGGCGCACGGCAGTATTGTCACTCCAGCGGGGGACCCAGTATGTGGACGCGAGTTCAAGGACCTCGCGAGAGCGCGCGCGTACTTGCAAGAGATGGCCGAACGCTTTGGCGTCCGCGTGTTTGCGTCAGTCGCCGAAGCGGTCGACAGTATCGTTGCGAGTGCCTCGTCATGCGATTGCAGTACTTAGTTGAAGAACCAAGTGAACAAGTTGGCTTCAATACTTTGGTATCACTCGCGACTAACGAAAGCGACTGCTTACGTCATCTCAAAGCCTGCGCCGGATGTGATTGAAAGCAGGAGCTTGACCCGCAGCACTTTGTACGACGAGTACGTTGGCAGCTTGAGCGTGTTGAAGCACGTTGATGAGCTCGGCAGTAGCTCGTCGTCGCTGCGCACCGAGACTTTCTGGACGCAGAACGGCGGCGTGAGGCTGCTAAAGCCGAGCGACGGTGCTCGCTGACAACTCGTCGCGAACCGCAGGAACGCGGCTTGCTCCGCTGGCGAGAAGCTCGCGAGCGCTTGCCAGAGCCACGCGACGCGCTTGTCCATTGCAAAGTAGCCGCCAGCGTACGCGGTGTGGGACCGGAGGTCCGCGACGTCGAGCTGTCCGCTCTTGCCGGAAATGAGCACTTGGAGCTCGGGCTCATTAAAGAGCTGGAGCCAACGCACGTCAATGAGGTCGTTCAGGCCCGACCGGAACGCGGCGGACTGGGCACGGATCTGCGTGTTCAAGTAGTAGTTCGCGACCAAGTGGATGTACCGCGTCTTGTTCTGGCTCGTCACAGGGATGTCGCCACCTCCTGCCACAAGAGTCAGGAACCCACGTCGGTATCAGTCGGGGGCATAAATGCAACCTATAATACCAACTGGAAGTGTAGGTGTACCTGGAAGGAGTTCCACCTCCTTTTGGTCGCCAAACACGTCCTGGACAATTGTGTGTGTGAGTCCGAGGTCTTCAATGTCGCCTTCGTACGTCTTTAGAAACATGAGATTCTGCAATAACCACTCGCCAGTATGAACAGTCAGTCGTCAGCCAACCTATAAAAACCACTCGCACAAAAACCACTCTACCGTACCCTGTAGATGTCAGGATCGAGCGACGGGAGGTCGTTCAAGTGGTTGAACGAGTGCAGGAGCTTGGACAAGAAAAAGTGCGCGAACTTTGGCTCTACGACGATGCCTTCGTACAGCGCTTTGCCGAGGATGCGGCCGACGAACTGGAAGAGCGTGAGATGGTCGCTCTCGCGGGCAAAGTGGCCGGACGCAGAGAACGGGTTCGGGTACAAGAGCTGGTCGCCCGTCGTCGAGAGGAAGAGTCCGTACTCGAGATCGAACGCGAGGTTCGAGAGGTCGAGCCAGAACTCTTTAAAGAGCCCGCCCGCGTCAATGCCGACCTCTTCGCGGCCCGCAGCGTTCACAAACACCACGTTCAGGCGCTTCTTGAGGTTCGACTGGATGCTGTTGAGCTTCGCTAAGCCGTCTTCCAGCACGAGCCCCCGGCGGATGCGGATCCGGTACACTGCGCTCCCGCCGCCTTGGTGCGTTGCTTTGTCTGCCTTGACGAGTCGCTGGAAGAGCTTCACGCGGTCCGGGAACGGCAAGAGGTACGGCATGGACGCAATGAGTTTGTTCGCACGAGGCGTCCCACGGAGCACTTCGTCGATCAGTTCGTTGCTGTCCATGTCCGGGATGATCCTGAGCCATGCGTACGAGTTTCTTATGTTAGTTCGTGTAGTTTGGTTCGACAGGGGGTGAAGCTCAGTGGACTGAGGAAGGGATGGTACGGTACGTACCAGCTCGTGACGTTGCAGAACGGATGTCGGGAGCAGCGGTTGTAGAGATCTCGGAGCAGGTTCGTCGCGCCGTCCACTACGAACTTGCCAAACCCAAATGCAGCTGCTGCTGGTTCTACTGAGGCCTCTGACGACGACGATGACGCGGGCGCGGAGCCGTGGATCCAGTATGCGGCGTGGAGTGCACGCTTGAGGCTCACAACCACACGCTCGACTTGGAACAGCGGAAGCGGGAACTCGTCGTCGTACATCTAAACGACACCACACAGACAGCCATCCGTCGGCTCTCGTGAGCTGGGACCCATCCTTTCCACGCTTCTCCTTGCCATTTGCCCTCCTCACACGCGTACCTCCTCGTCGTCAAGTACGACGAGCAAGTGGTGATACGTCAAGCAGAAGAGCGCGAGCGTGCAAATGTACGCGTCCGAGTCCTTCGCTCGCACCAAGTCCACCGTCTGCAGCACACGTACAGAGTCTCTCAGCGCAGACACGGGTCCACCCCCACCCAATAACCACTCTCTCACCTTGGCAAACCCTTCAAAGTCGCGCGTTTCCTGGAGCACACACCAGAGGAACCGCACAAGCGACGTGCGACCGCTGTCGCTGTCACTGTCGCTGTCGTGGTTCGCGCACTGGTAGAACGCCAGCGTGTTGAGCAGCTTCATCCCATGCGCTTGGATCTGCCCACTCTGCTGGCCCCAGCGGAAAAGGAATGTCGCCCACAGACTCGCGAACGCCTTGAGGTTCTCGAGTGGGAATGGCTCGCCGCCGCCCATCTGCCGTTCGCTTAGCTGCCGCTGTGCACTCGGCTTGGCGTCCGTACCACTCGGCCGTCCTGTCGCTGCGAGCGTGCGCGCAGAGCCGCTGGTGTTCAGCAAGCCCCTGCTGTTTTCAAAGTCGTTCCGGGGCTTCCGACGCAAGCCCGCCTTCTCCAAGAGACCGCGTGCCCAGCCGGGCTTCCCAAGCGCCTTCACCTTCTTCCACGTACTCGAGAACGAGCTCGCTAGCGACGCCTCGGACGCAATGTCCCCAAACCCGTATTGCTCCTAGGTCAGTACGCGGTCCAGTCTGTCAGTCAGTCGACCAGTCGATCACAGTACTCTCACTAGCAGCCAGGAGTCGACACAGTAGCTCAACAACCGCACCGCGAGGCTCGGAGCGGTCGGGAACATGGGCGTCGGACGAGCAGTCACCAGTGTCGACTGGAGACGCGACGCACGGAACCAGAGCAGCTTGTCTGCGCTCGCACGCACGAATCGGTCGCGCAGCAGTAGCTCCAGCTGCGTGTTCAGTGCGTCTGGGAACACGACCGGCACTGAGTGCGACGCCGACACTTTCGTCCACGCGACTGCGACGCCGTTCGCTGCGAACGTCTCGGGCGACACCACGCGCAGCAGCGCAGTCAGTGCGTGCGTCTCCGCGAGCACAAGCGCTGTCGGCTTGCTGTCGCCGACGACGAGCGTCGCGAGCGAGAGGACGTTGCCCAAGAGCCACGTTGACGACGCAATGCCAGCGACAGGCGCCGGTGGGAGCGCTGCTGTCAGCAGCTGCGTGCTCGTCGCTGCACGTACAAGCGCGTCCCACACAGGCGCCTCTGTGAGCGGCAGGAGGTGCGCTGGAGCGACGATCTCTGGCAGCAGCGGCACGGAGAGCACGTCGGTCACGACCGCACTCGCGAATGCAGCCTGGCTGGGGCTCGAGCGTCGCAAGAAGCGGACGAGCAGGTCGATGATCGCATTGCTCTGCGCGGTCGCTGTCGCTGTCGGGGTCGCGGTGCCTGGCGGTCGAGAGCGTGATTGCGTCAGCTGCGCGCGTGCGACCTGTGCCAGCGTTCGTCTTGGGACGGCGCTGAAGAGTGTCGTGGTGCAGAAACGGGGCGTCTCGTTGGCCACGACGGTCAATGTCCCTGTGAGTGCGTACTGCAGCAGCTCGTCTGACGCGTCCGTGAGCTCGTGGACCAGTACGAACAACGCCGACGACGATGATGACTGGACACTGACGTCCACGAGCCGCTGCAGCAGCCAGCGACTGCGCGCGTCGCTCTCGACCGCAGTCCGTAGTGCTGCCCCTGCGTCTGTGCGCACGGCGTTCATAAAAAGCGCTCCGAGCTGCTCCACCATCGCCCAGTCGCTACCTACTGCGGCACTGCGGTACCCAAACAGAAGCTCCCGGAGCATCTGACGAGCACACATCCCGTCCCGCAATCGTGAGCGGCACTACACGCGCTACTAGACGCGCTGCTCTCCATAAACTAAACGTACGTCAAAGAGCGCGGGAAGCGGCAGCGCGAGCGCTGGCTGCTGCAGTAGCTCCTGGAGACGCGCGACGTCTGCGAGCTTGCGACGAATGGTGTCTCGCAACGCCGCCCGGAAGCGCCTTGCAGCAAGCCGCCCGCGCACAAACGCCTGCAGCCGCCGCGCGACAGCGTCGTGCTCACGTAGCTGCGAGCGCGCGAGGCGCTGCTCTTTGGCCAGCTGCAGCACGCGCGCGCGTTCATCACCGCCGCCACGGCCTCGGCCGAGGTCCTTGTCACGCACAAACATCTTTGCGAAATCTTGGGTCGATTGATGAATTACCTCGTATTTATCACTAACGTAAGTGACAGTGAGGATTACTCTTTCTCCATATTTAAGGGACCATCAACACCGTAAGCAAGAAACTGCTTGGTTAGACTACACCCAGACCTGCTATTTGGATTTAATAGTGATTAAAGAGGGGGGGTTGCGTCGACAAAAGTGTCGCGCAATCCCTCGATGACATCACTATCACTATTCATAAGCAGGTTTGGGTATACTTTAATCAAGTTGTTTCTTGCTTACGGTGTTGACGATTTTCTAAATATGGAGAAAAAATATTCAAAGACTCAGTTTTAACTACAAATTGTCTTGTTTTTAATTACAAAATGTTCAGCAAAACCTTTATCCAAAATGTTATTTATTGATTTTTGGATCTTTCACGTTTTTATTTAAGGAACGAGTTTTTCCATGTTTAGCAACAAATTTGTGATTTTACAAAATCACATCATCACAAAAAATGTGCACGAGCAGCGATAAGTAACTACAGTAGCTCTCAGCTAACCGCTGAGAGGACGCACTCACTCACTCACTCACTCACTCACGGCATCTTGAGCGTCTGTTGCAGCTGGTACTTGTGGTACTTGCTCGCGAGCTCCCAGCCGAGGCCTGCAAAGACGACTGCGACGCCGGCCCACGACATGGCGCTGAGTTCGTGGCCGTACCAGAGCACCGAGAAGAGGATCGTGAAGAACTTGCGCGTCGTCGTGATCGTCGTGCACGTGAGCGCTGAGAACTGCTGGATCGTAAAGTAGATAAAGTTCTGGCCAAGAGCGCTGCAGACCGAAAAGTAAAAGACCGCCGAGAGGATCGACGGGTTCTCGGCTCAGAACGCGAGGCCAGCGAGGCCCTGACCGGTCACAATCGCCCCAGCGCCAGTGTAGATCACGGCCCAGAGGTTCGTGTAGAACATTTGCTGATGCACCGACGGCCGGAGCGTTTGCGCAATCTCCTCTTGCTTCGGACCCGAGACGCCGTCGAGCGTGAGTGAGAGAAAGAGCAGCACGAGTCCGTACGAGCTATTCTCTTGCGCCGCGTGCTTTGCGGACGCTTTCCCGAGCTGGAAGAGTGCAATGCCGGCGGTGATGAGCAGTACGCAGACGTACTCGCGCACTGTGTACTTCTTGCGGCGCATGAGGACGCCCATGAGCATCACAGGGATCATTTTGCACGACTTGCCGAGCGCTTGGGTCGGGTAGCTCACGTGCTTGAGCGCTTCGTTGCTGCAGAGCATCGCGCCGAGGTACGCAAACGACGTGAACGCGAACGGCTGCAGTGGCATCTGGGCGCGTACTGGCTTCCACACAAACGTCGCTGTGTGGTGGACACAAGCGCACATACATACGCAATCAGTCCACGCGTCGGTTGGTCTCTGGACCAATGGGAACTGCTCACTACTACGCACCAGCGTACGCAACGAGCGCGTTCGTGACGCACTGGACGAAGAGCATGAAGAGCGTCGCTGTGAACTTCTCGCCTGTTGGTGTGCGGTACGTGAAGCTGTCGTCACGCACAGAAAGCGCGTTAGTTAGTCAACTCGCACTCGAAAGGAGCGGAGCCGTGCGCGTACATTTTCTCCTGGAAGATGCCGTAGGACAGGTAGCAGATGTAGATGCCGCCGATGCACACGGCGAGGTTCAGGAGGCTCGAGTCGCGCGCCATGACTGCTGCTGCTATTGCGTGTGTGACGTCGCTCGCAGGGTGAGTTGGTAGTCGGAGACTGGAAGAGCGCAAGTGCGGAAGTGGATCCTCTGGTCGCGAAGCGCGATCAAAGTGCCACGTAGCCGAAGCGTCACGTGCGGAAATAATAGTGAAGTAAACGAGAAGTCACTGTAAGTGACCTCGACTAGATCCTGGAAAAGCGTCACAAAACTATCAGGACACGTCACCGTTCCCTGGTCTTGGACTGGAAGTTGACTTCCCTCCGACCGAATGAACACGAGAGTTGGAATCCTGATTACTAAAGAGCCATACATAGTACTCCGACTCACCACTTTGCCAACTCGTCGTCCGCGACAGTCACGATCCCCGTCCGCTCCTCAGCGTCAAAGCCTCCGCTGTTCCGGAGCGCCTGTTCTACCAACACGTTCTCAATCATCTGATGCGTCGCAGCAACGTACGCGACCCGGGACGCCAGCACAAAGTCCGTCATAGCGCCGACAGTGCTGCCCGAGCCGCCTTCTGCATAGATTGGGGCAGTGGCGAGGTGCAGCTGCAGCAGCGTGGTCGAGCACGACGGCGACTTTCGGACCATGACGTAGCCCTTCTCAATGAAACGCATCCCAGACACGCGCGTGTCCGAGAGCTCTGTCGGGTCAATGAACGTCCGCCAGACGATCACGTAGCGGTCTTCGCTCACGCTCCGGCGGATCACCTGCCGCGCGCGGCTGCGCTGTCGCGTTTTCTTTGCGTGGAGCTCGAGCGTAAAGTCCTCGATCGTCGTGTCATCGGTCGCGTCCACACTCTACAGTCGCAGAGAGCACCTCACAGTCATCGTGAGAAGATCTACAGATAGTACACAGTCGTGTCTGGCTAGCAACCGCACCTTGTGCGCGTGGTACGTGTAGAACCGAGGCGGCATGCTCCGTTTCGCAAACTGGTAGTGGTTCCACACAATCGCGCCCGTCTCGTGGACGCCGAACGGCAGCTCTTTCGCAGCGCAGATCTCGATCGTCCGGCCCAACGCCGAGTCGACGCGCATGTGTGCGCTGAGTCCCGACGTCGCGGCGCGTATGAGTCCGCTCGCCTCGTAGACCGCGTCGATCTCTGCGACCGATTGCTCGACGCCTGCGAGTAGCGCGTGGAAGATCTCGTCGTCGCTCTCGCTGCTGCTCAGGAACTCGGTGTAGGCATGGACGTGTCTCAGTGGAGCGTACGGGGCGTCCGGTGTATGCACGCCGACGCTCTTGCTGATCTCCTGTCCAAACACCACCACACAGGGAGATGAAGCTGAGCAGCCGTCTCTGTCCATCCGCCCGAGAGACACACCCGAAGACGTTCGCAAGCACGCACCGTTGTGACGGTCGTCGCTTTGAACTGCAGGAACTTCTCGAGGCTGCGCGCGACCTTGAGCTGGTTCTCGAGCACGAGGCGAAGACGCCCGTTCTCACGCTCAGACTGCGTGCGCTGCTCACTCTGGCGGCGCGCAATCTCACGCCAGAGCGCAGCGTCTCGGTCCCGACTGTCGTCACCGTCGTTCGTAGTGTCGCCAGTCACAGCTGTGCGTGTCGCCACCAAGTCCTGTGTGAAGTAGCTCTGTGAGTCGAACACGAGTGGATCCGCACTGTTGCCACCACTGGTCCTGGTAGCAAAGGCAGCACTGGAAGGTGCGGAGCGCTGAAGCGCTTCGAGCCGCACTTCGAGCTCAGCGACGCTCTTGCGAGGTACGCGAGCTCCGCTTTGCGGCCGTCGCGTGCTTTGTTCGGGTTACGTCGAGGCACGAGCTTTCCTTTCACAGCTCCTCCTGCTGCGGTGGAGCTGGTGCCCGTTGCACTGGAGCTGTTGGTATCTGGAAACAGCAGTGTTGAGTCTGGAGATACTGCCACCCACGTCTGACTCGCATGTCCGTCCCTTGAATCGCCAGAGTCGCCGATGTCGTCGGGTTGACACAGAAGCAGCTCTGCGAGGTCCTCGGGGCTCAGCCGCGCGTGCGGCTCCTCGAGCGCGTCATTGCCAGGCGCGTACAGCGACGGCAACTCGAAGTCGACGGGCCCCAGAGAGAGCGCGTCGTGGTCGCTCGGTGGCGCCATCGCCATCGCAAATCGAGAGCGGAAGTTGAGTTCCGATGTCCGCCAGATCAGTGTGATATTTTCTTGTGATTGACAGTCGCCAGCAGATTAGCGACTCGAATGTACTGTATTTCCCGGTAGAGCGGACCACTTCGTTTGGCTCTTCTTCGCCAGAAAACTACCTAGTCTAATATAATCAGTAAAAGTGTTTTTAATTCAACTGAGCAATGTATTTGATATAAGAGGTATTTTGTACCGAAAATGCACAATCATAAAAACAATCTGAACGGTATTTGATCATGCAAGTTCTATGGTCGTGATTTTATGGCAATGAATCATGAACCCAAGTGGTCCGTTCTGTTCCGGGAAATACAGTAAATCACGAGAAAAAACTCAAACGCAGGTGTAGAAGTACTAATTCTACTTCTAAAGTGGCATTACAGTACTCGTGCTGGGTCTGCACCATGAGCAAGTTCTGCTTGCTCCTGTTCAGACACTGGGTATCCGTTCACGACAATCAGGACAACAATGCAAACACTCTTGAGCTGCAAGCGTCTGACACTTGTTGCGCTTTACAACAGGCTGCTGGCTTTCAGCTCCTTTGTGAGCGCTGCGATTGTCTCGTCCGAGCACGGCACCTCGGTTCGCGTACGGCGGCCGAGCACTTGCCGAGCAGTTCCATCGCCTGCTTTGCCGGTGTTAGACTCGACTCGAGGAACAGCGCCTTCGACAGTCGGCACTGCGCATCAGCCAGCATCAGCGTGATCCACGTACAGTTCCACACAGTTAGAAACCGCCCACCAGCCTGTCAGTCCTTGCTCCTCCAACTAGAAGCGACACGTTCAGGTCCGTCTTTGGACGTTCTCCGAGTGCACTTTGTGCGCCGTCGCAAAGTCTCCCCGACTGGCTGCGCCCGTGAACGCCAGCACTCGCTCAGGAGCTGCTAACAGGAGCAGCAGCACGGGATGAAGAGCCTCAGTAGCAACGCAAGCGCCAGGCGGGTAACAACGACAGTGTGGTGACGCCAACGCACCCAAGTTCGAAAAAATGCTCATCACACCCGTGGCACCGATCGCCATCATCAGCAGGGCGAACGTGTCTTGGCTCGCGAAGGGCGTAATGTCGCAGAGCGACGTGATCTCCATGGCCTAAGTGTGGTACGCACATGTGGACGCCAGTATCAGTTGGCGCATTCCACCATCGTCAGTGTCTGCCAGAGCCTGCGACTCTCACGAGGCTTGTATCTGGTCGAGTCCGCCCGTCGCGTCCTTGATCGCGACGATGCCCGGCACTTTCGAGAGCTGCGCTACAGTCTTGGGCTCGATCGTCACGCCCGTTCGGCCCGGGTTGTTGTACAGAATGACAGGCAGTCCCACGTTTGCGACTGCTGTGAAGTACTGCACGAGTCCACGTTGTGTCGGCCGCACGTAGAAAGGACTGACGACCATGCAGCCGTCGCAGCCGGCGTCTTTGGCCTCTTGTGCGAGCTGCACTGCGACCGCCGTGGACGATGCACCAGTGCCGGCGACCACAGGCACGCGCTTAGCGACAACATCCACAACCTCGGCGATAATCTGTTTGCGCTCGCCAGCGGTCACAGCTTGGTGTTCGCCGGTGGACTCGAGCTACGAGAGGAGGAGAGCGACAATTAAGCAGGAAGAGTGCAGTTATAAAAGACATTCGAGTATTAAAAGCTCCATTCGGGAAGCCCGCGAGCACGCACCACGACGAGCCCGTGGACGCCCGCACGGATCTGCTCCTCTGCGAGTGCACGCAGTGTGGCGAGCACCACGCGCTTGCCGTCGGCAGTGAACGGCGTCACGAGCGCGGTGAATACGCCCGCGGCCTTCATGGCTGGCTTGAGAAAGAGGATGTGTGCGATCGACTGAGAATTAGCGAATGCCAGGAGTCCGAGTTGTTGGTTGTTCTGATTATTTGTGAGCTTGATACTGTACTAATACAGTAGTTGCAAGTGGTCCAAGGTGGCCCAATGGTGGCCCGCAACTGTCAACCACAACTGTGATTTGAAGTCTGACGCCACGAGAACTTGTCACGGTATTCACTTGCTCACAGCTTGCTCTGGAGTGGACTATTCTCGTCAACCCCAACAGCAGGAGGGCTTGAAGAACTCACCCTTTATCGGCTTGAGCGACCACGTCTGCGTTCCACTGCGCGAGCGCTGGTCCGAGGATGCTCGCTTTCGACTTCTGGATGTCGTGGCCGCTAGTTTCGAACGCAAAGCGCGGACCCGGGTGGCTCTGCGCTCTTGCGCAAAAAGATGTCTTCGCTGATGACGTGGTTCACCCACGCAGCGAACGCCGGAACGTGTGCGATCTTGCGACAATGCGCGTTGACGACGTCGTAGTCTGTCGACGCGAGACGCACGACAGTGGAGGCAAAGTGGCTGCTGCGGTCACTGTCCGGGAAGCCGCCGCCTTTCGTAATGGCCGCCCGTACGATCGATTCCGCCGCTGGCGTGACGAGCGGTAAACGCGCGCGAATGAGCGTGTCAAACGTGCTGAAGAGGACGCCACAGATAGCACATTGCGCAAAGTGCTGGCGGGGTCCAGCGGATGAGAGGAAGCAGACGCCACGCACGCTCAGCTTGCGACGCTCGAGGTTCATCGCCGCGAGACTCGTCACTGTGTAGCCGCCAAGTGAATGGCCGACCGAAAACACGTTCTTCGCGTCTCTGCAGATGTCCGACAGCGCCGCGTACGTGAGCTCTGCAATGCCCAGCGCCGTCACGTGCTCGAAGCGGTTGTCTGTGTCGATCACCTCCGAGTCATCGAGCCCTGGTAGCGTGAGCGCCACGACGCGCGCGCTCTTCTGCAGCAACGGAGTGATGTGGCGGAAATCTTTGTAGCTCCCTGGGCACCCGTGGACGAGCACGACGCGAGCACGACGCTCAGCGTGGTGTCGGGTGAGTACTCTGCAGGTCGGATGTCGACGTACTTGATGATGGCTTTGTCCTCGACTTGAAGTGTGAGCGGCGCAGGCAATGGGGGTGGCGGCGGTGGTCGCGAGTCCGGTGCTGCGCTGCCGCTGGCGGCCGGTTGACTGAGTCCGATCGTGGTGGCGGTAACCAGCTGGCCACGTGGCCGGTGCCAGCAGTACGATCGCTTCTGGGACTATGCGCACACTCTTCCTGATAGTGGCGGTCGTGATTTTGAGAGATCGTGACACATTTAGAAAATCACTGGACACTGCATTGCGAACTCACATGCAGTGCTCGTTGTGTCTGCAGTGGGAAGACCACTGCCACCAACTCCGGTCAATCTCACTCGTCCTGTGGTGGACTGAACTGCGAGGATGATAAAGAGACTGCATGCATACGTGCACTCGGTATGTGATGATCTATTGGATATCGCTGATCTTGAACACTGTGTCCACTTCTCGTGCAAGAAGAACTTACGCGATCAAGCAACTCGTGCATTTCCCCATCCTTCTTCGTTTACCGAGCGTATCTCTCCGAGTTATACTGAGGAGCGCCACCACGGCGACGCTGCCATGAGCAACGATGGCGCCATCCATCGCTTGCGTCGTGCAGCCTCACCACTAGCGTCCATAGAGAAACTGGACGGCATCCAAGAATCCGTGTCTTGCGGCATCGTCCATCGCATTCGTTGTGCAGCCCTCTACTCGGTGCTCGTGCAGGAATCGCACCATGTTGAGCCATCCGTTTGCAGCCACCACGTCCATTACGCTGGGTGTGAAGCCGCAGTCGCCGCCGTGGAAGTGGATCCACTGAATAATCTCGAGTCCGCCACGCTCGGCTTGGAAGAGCAGCGCAGACACGTCGAAGCGAGCAACGTCGCGCGAGCAATGCGCGTACACCCATTGCACGAAACAGACGTTCACGGCTCGACGCACCGACAGCCTCAAGAGCGTCGGGTCCTCCCACGCAGACACCAACTCCGCTGGCATCGTGACTCGGATCCACTCCAGCACCGCTGCCTGCTGGTGGTACACGGCGCACGACGCGATTTCACTCACTTTCACTTCCTCTCGCCCTCGAAAGTGAGCGAATTGACGCAGCTGGTGCAGACCACCGAGCATGGCAGTGTCGCCCTTCGTCTGCACCGTGTTTACGCCAGCCGTGCTGCATCGCGTTGTCGATGTGTTCTCGGCTGAACTGAACTCGACATGGGTGACCTGTCGCTGTGGCTTGGTGCTTAGGCTCCGACTCGTCTTCGTGAGTAAGAGTTCGGATTTACTCGTTAATACTGTATTTCCCGCGATAATGGGGACCCTTTGGATTCGGTTGTGATTTCCAATAATCTTGGGATTTTTCCCTCCTAAGACATTATATCCTGCTTGAAGAGTTTACTCAAAATCAGCACTTCGCCCACACCACCATACCAAACTGCATAATCAACGAAAATATATTTAGATACAAAGCGTTTACATATTGTTTCATAGAGAAAAATTTCAAAAAAGAGACAGTAAAAGTGATCCTCATTATCGCGAGAAATACAGTAAATGAACGAGTATCGGGTCGTACTCGCCTCGCCTTGAAATTACTCGAATACTTGGCGAATACTCACAAAGTTTTGTAAAATGTTTATACTTTACGTTTGTAGGTAAAATATATGAATATCATCAATTCAAATAATTATATTTATATATGTATATTTTGTAAGGTGTATTACAGTATTTTGCTCAGTATAAATGTACGTGTCGACATAACTGTGATTGCCAAGCTTTCCGCTTTCCATTCATTGGAAAGGACAAAGGAGGACATTGACCAGTACGGATGCGGCTCGACATGCTCATACATTCGTTGTCACCGTCTTCACGAACACCACAGCCCCATATGCAAGCATTTTGTTCGCCAGGAAAACCTGAAGGTCGAGCAAGCGCCACTGCGATCTCGAAGAATATGCCGTGTTCTGGGAACCAGTTGCGGCGCTCCATCGAGTCGCTCGGGTACCGAGCACCGCGTGTTGCAATGAAGCGATACACAGAGAGCGGTCAGCCGTCCGATAAGCTCGACAGGCAGTGGAAGAGTGCGAGGCTCGTGAGCACGCTGAGGCTGGGGCTATCGTGGTCGCCCATTGGAGCTATTGCACGAAAGTGTGGGAACAATTACGTCGTGATTTATAGTAGCAAAATATCTTGACGCCAAATACGAAGCAATCATTACGATTGATTTGCATCGATATGATTGATTTGCATCACTATGATTCATCTGTAGCATTATGATTGATTTGCACCGCTATGATTGATTTGCTTCACTCTGATTCATCTGCATCGTTATGATTGATTTGCATCACTATGATTTATTTGATTGTGAATGCCATTCCATGATCTACTCTCCTTGAGGTGAGGTATATTGCGTTACTTGGCAGAACAGCGATATCTATGCCGCCAGTACCCGCTCCTAACGGGCTTTGACTGGGGTGGGGTGTACGCTCACGACTACTCATCTGAATGCATGGTCCGAAGCAGGTTGAGGCAGTTCCGCTTGCTACTCGACGTGTCAAGCCACGTGCTTGCCGCCAGACCTCGCTGTTCTTCCCGCCAGTGCTCAATGTCATTGTCGAGGTGATGGTGCACGACCTGGAGCTCCGGTTGGGGATGCTTGGGGTGTTGGCGGGACTGGGAGGACTGCAAGGCCAGCCGAACTGCTGTGCCCGCCATCTGGTTGTGGGCTTTGGTCTGGGGGGTCCAACTCAGCACCCGAAGCCGCTTCGCCTCGGCGTAGCACTGATCATGAAGCCGCCTGAGGGTTGGCTCCCTGGGTGGGTGCCCTTCTCCCATCTGCGTTATGATCGTGCGACTGAGGCCGGCGACGTGGAGCGCCGAGGCGCCGGTGTCTGCAGCTCGGCGGAAGCCGTTCAGTAAGCCCCGATACTCCGCCATGCGCGTTGTCCTGTGGTCCTTGCACGACATACTGGCAACCCAGATGACCGCCGGGAGGGCTGTTTCCGGGTCGAAGCTGACAAGAACGGATCCTGCGGCGCCGGGCCTGGGTTAGCCAGCGTGTCGCCGTCAAAAAAGGAGTACGTGTTGCCCAGCGAATGTTGGCTCCGGTCTCGAGCATGACGGGGTCGCTGTTGGAGTGGCCGCTGCGCCTCGGAGTTTGTGCACGAGCCTGTAGAGTCGACCGGGAATGTGGGCATCTGCCGAGCCAACTGCCCGCGCAAGACGCGCATGAACACGAAGAGCCGCGAGCACAGTATCCGCCGTGCTTCTTCCGAGCGTGATGGCGCCGCCCTCACGTCGGTCCACGGGTCGCTGGCTGCGAGAGCAGAGCGAGAGCGCCACACATGCGCGATTCCCGCCATACACATCGCTGGCCAAACTGCGTTGGCCAGTTTGAACGGGATTATCTACTCTCCTTGGTTCACCAGCTCGTAGCATTGCACAGCATGGACTTGCTACAGCACACTAAATCGGACGCATTCACTTTCGACATCGACGAGTGCGGCAACACCTCATCTATCCGTTCGCGCTCAGGAGAATGGCCTCCTCTGAATGCCACCATGCAGGAGACCAAGTTGGGTTCCCGCCCCCGTATTGCGTCACGTTCTTTGGGGTCCACGACGCACTCTTGTACGCCCACGCGCTTGGGATCCGTCGTTGTGTGCATCACGCTTGTGGCGCGGAGGGGGGGGTCGTTCTGGAACACTGCGATGTGGCTGATGGGTGTGTTGTTCGTCAGCACTGCGATCGCTGCACTGACGCTATTACTCGCGTCCATGTTGGCGTCCACTTGTCTGGTACAGTCACCTGTGTGATCGCTTGTTGAGTGGGTGCTGGTGTCGACAACACGAGATGGTAAGATGAAGCTCAAGGTACCGGACAATCACTGTTATAAATGTGTGTAGCCATCGCATGTCTTGGATATGGGTGCAATTTATATTGACATTGCAACACTGGAAGAGGTACTACACTGTATTGGTGTTGGTCCACCTTGCACTCGATTGAGTTGAAAATCACAAGGTGCTCCTTCAACCTGCGACTGATCATACTGTATCTGTGGCAGAGTGCTTTCCCAAGCATATCAAACCCACAAACACGAAATGGAGCTAGAGCCACCAGGTGCTGGGTACACTTCAGGTGGACAAGAAAGCTGCAGTGATTTTCTCGAGCTGTGTTGCTCCAGCATGGTCCATTGGATTCGAGTTTATAGGAGTCGTAACACCCTGGCTGGCTTCAGCCTGACTGGATACTACTGTACCGTGAATGTACGAGGTTGACAAATTTCAGCCCACAAGACAGGACCACCGAGCTTACTATCGACCACTACAGACAAATGCACGGAGCTGGGTCCGGTTCTCGCACTCCAGAAATCTCCGCGCAGCACACAGCACACTCCAGCCGATGTCGAGATCGAACACGAAGTACCACGGCTCCCGATCGCAGCCGCCGTCACTGCTCGAACCTCGGACGCTTCGAGTCCAGAACAAAGCCATCCTCAAGTACATCGATGTCAAGCCCGACGAGTACTCGCACGACACCACAGCGACCATTGTGCTCGTACACGGTTGTCCAGGGAGCTATAAGGACTTCCGCTATCTCATCCCACTGCTGCAGAAGACCACACGCGTGGTCGCGCTCACATTACCAGGCTTCGACGGCACGGAGGTGATCGATACAGACAACCGCTTTGACCACGTGACGGCGCTGGGTGTCGCAGAGATCGCGTACGAAGCGTTGGTGG
>JAASFJ010000407.1:0-23575 GCA_023333755.1 Globisporangium uncinulatum
CGCACTCATGCACCCGGTCGCAGTCGGCGTCGCGTTCGCAGTGCTCGGGCAAGCGAGTAACTTTGGCGTCTTTGCTGCGCTCGGACCGAACGAAGGGCTCTTTGGCGACCAGAACCGCGGCAAGATCATGGCGCTCGAGCTCGCAGCGTTCAGCGCTGGCGGCGCACTCTTTGCGCTGCTCTACACCCAGTACTTTGACGGCGATGTGGTTGGCTACTTCCGCTTCATGGCGGGGCTCTTGCTCGCTGTCTTTCTCTTTGCGTGGCTCGCACTGTACCGAGAGAGTGCAGACGAGCGCGAGAAGCACTTGGTGCCGCACCCGACAGCCATGGAGGAGTTCATGCCGCCAGTCGTCGCTGTTCAGGACCAGCACCAGCACCAGGACCAGGACCACCACCACCATTCAGTGGTGCAAGAAGCCGACATTACTGGCCGCGCACTCTTGCGCGACTCGCGCTTCTGGCTGCTCTTCACGACCGTGTTCATCCTCGTCGGCTCGTCGCTCTTTGTGATGGCGAACATTGCGTTCATTGTCGAGTCACGACGGGGGCCCGTCACGCACGTCCCTGCCATGGTCGCGCTCTTTTCCGTCGGTAACTGCAGCGGGCGCCTCGGCGGCGGCGTTGTCTCGGACTTTGTGCTCGCGCATTGTCCCCGCGTGTACTTTGTCTCGGCAGCAGCGGTGCTCGTGGCCGGGACCCACGTGCTCTTCCTCACGCTCCCGCCGTCGCTGCTCGCAGTCCCGATTGCGCTCGCGGGCATTGCGGACGGCGTCATGTTTGCAGCGTTCCCAGTGCTCACGCGCGAGACGTTTGGAGCGCGGCACTTTGGCAAGAATTTTGGGCTCATGAGCGTCGCTAACGCGGTCGGCTTCCCGCTCTTCTTCAACCCGCTCGGCTCGTTCTTCTACCGCCAAGCGGCGGCAGCGAGCGAGAGCGGTGGCAGCGCCGACAAGTGCTTGGGCGACGCGTGCTTCCGGCCCGTGTTCCTGCTCGTCGTCGGCCTCAGCGGCGTCGCGTTCGCTGCAAGCCTTAAGTTCGCAGCGCGGCAAAAGTACGCACCGATTCGCCAAAGAGCTGCAGAGCCATAGAGACCGATAGACATGACAAGTGGGAGAGACACTTATGTGGTACAGTGACGTACTTGATGTGCTTGATTTTGGTACTGTACCATTTGCGGTCTTGGTACAATTGTGCGCTCCATTGACCACCAATCAGCATTCAGTTTCGCATCAGAAGTCACACCAGCCACTGGTGATGCACCGTGATGAGCTGCGCCGCCTGTGCAGCCTCCTCGCGGGGCTAACTGTGATGGCCGGTGTCGGCTCGCTGTACGCCATCTCGGCGTGGAACGCGCAGCTCAAGGAGCTGCTGCGCTACTCGCAGGCGGGCATCGCGACGGTCTCGTCGCTCGCAATGCTCGGCTCGTACCTGTCGTACTTGCCAGGCGTGGCATTTGACCGTCTCGGGCCGCACCGCAGCATCGCGCTTGCTGGCGCGGGCCTGCTGCTCGTCTACGGACTGCTCGCAGCTGCGATTGCGTACACGCCCGCGCGTGTGAGCCCGCTGCTGCTCGGGCTCGCGCTCATCGCTGTCGGCCAACTCAGCGCGTTCGGTATCTTCGCGTCCATCGTGCCGAACGAAGGTGTGTTTGGTGACGCACACCGTGGGAAAGTCATGGCAGCGCTCACGTCTGCGTACAGCGGCGGCGGCGCAGTGTTTGCGCTTGTGTACCACCGCGCGTTCGACGGCGACGTACCTGGCTACTTTGCGTTCCTCGGTGTGCTCTTGCTCGCACTCTGCGCGGTCGGCTGGCTCGCGCTCGTGCGCAGTGTAGGGCCAACAAGGCGGCGGCGCGACTCGGAAGTCGTGGACGCGAATGTCGGCATCAGTACGCTGCCAATTGACCACTTTACACACGGTGACGATAAAGCCAAGGACGAAGACGAGGACGAGGACGTGACGGGGCTCGCACTGCTCTCGGACGCGCGCTTCTGGCTGCTCTTTGTCACAGTGCTCATTACAGTCGGCGCGTGCCTGTTTGTCATGTCGAACGTCGCGTTCATTGTCGAGTCGCTCGGTGGACCAATGGAGCAAGTGCCGCTCCTGGTCGCGAGCTTTTCGATGAGCAACACGCTCGCGCGGCTTGGGACCGGCGTCGCGTCCGACCGAGCGGTGCAGCACGGAAAGCACTCGCGTGCAGCGTTTGCAGCGCTTTCTGTGCTATTCACTGCGCTCGCGCTCGCTGCGTTCCTTGTTGTCCCAGCGACTGCGCTGCTCGTCCCAGTGACAATGGCGGGTGTGGCCGAAGGCGTGATGTTTGGGACGTTCCCTGTCATCATCCGTGAAGCGTTTGGGCTGCAGCACTTTGGCAAAAACTACGGGCTCATTAGCGTCGCTAACTGCATCGGCTACCCGTTCGTCTTGAGTCCGCTGTCGTCGTACGTGTACGAGCGAGCAGCTGCCGCGAACAGCAGCAACACAGAGAGCGACAGTGCCAAGTGTTTTGGAGCCGCGTGCTTCCGGCCTGTGTTTCTGGTCGCGATTGCGCTCTGCGGCGTCGCGTTCGCGTGTTGCGTGAAGCTCATGCGCGTGCAGACGCACCACAGGCGGTACCGTGCGTTGTCGTGAACAATTCGTAGTGGGACGAACCTTTTGGGTGCGTTCATGTGGTTCCGAGCCAATTCAGAATTGGCTCGGAACTCTGACGCATGCTGAGAATTCAGCGTCAGACCCATGAGCTCCGATAAAAGCACTTCAAGTTAAAAGTATGAGAGGCTTCATTGTGTTGTTTACAATAGGCGTCTGCGAAGCGTTGCAATCAACGTCCATTTGGTTATAAAGTTGCAAAACCTAGAAGAAAAGGCAGGCAACGTCCACCACCGCTCTCCACGTCAGTCGAACGTGGGCTGGAACAGCAAGAGCTGTTGCGCTACGTGGGCTGCCTACATCGGAGTCGCTCCACAGCTAATCTCTCATTTGCGCAGCAACGAGCAAGCACGAGACGTCCAACACGTACCAGCTTTCCCCACCTCCGCACCCTTCACAAGCTACGCGCCTGCTCCTCCGCCGTCTACTCTGCCACAACTGCGCCGAGACCTTCGCTCTTCTCTTCTGGCTCTTCTCGTTTGGAGCCATCAGCGCTTCTCCCACCTCTTCAGTTTCTTCCTATTCATTCTTCGCGTGACCCGACCCAACGCGAACGAGACTGCCGATCGGTGCAGATGGCGAGAATACGCTGGCGACGAGCTGTGGTGTGCGCAGCCATCGCATCGGCTTGCTGCACAGCTGGCGCAACGCTTGCCTCCTCCGCGTCAGGTAGGTTGGTGGTAGTTATTCAGGTTATGACGTGTCGTGCGTCATGTGGTCTCTCCTTTCTCACGAATCGGATGTGGCACTACAGAATATGCACGCGATGGCACCACGACGTACTGTTGGGCACTTCGCACGGACCCGCTCGCTACCAACATGTCCGCGCAGACACTGGTCGCGAGCGGGTCTGGCGCTGCGTGCCCTCTCGCTATTGTACTATCGACTGGAAACGCGAGCGTGCGTGTGGGCGACGCAATGCAGCTTGTGTGGACCGTCGTGGACCCGACCCATGTCGACGATCCCGACCGCTTTGCAACAATCGTTTCCAGTAGCAGCTCTGGAAGTGACAGCATCCTCGACATGCACCCATTCGTGATCTCCCACTCTGCTATCCACGTCTGCCCGCGACAGAACGCGTCAACGACAGGCGAAGAGCCCATAGGATGCGATCCATTCAACGTTCCGTTCCAAAGCGCGAACGTGACTGCAGTCCAGCATGCGAACACGAGCAGCTTCTCTCGCAACGGACCGATCACGTTCCAGTCGAGCAATGAGGTGGCGTTTGCAACGCCCGGCGAGTACACGCTCGCTGCGTACGTGGTTGTCTCGGGCGGTGCGACGAACCAGCGCCATGACTTTATTGTCTACACGACGGTCTCTATGACGTCGAGCGACGACACACTGACGCGCACAGTAGCTAACCCAGACACCACCACCAGCACCAGCAGTGGGAGCGGTGGCAGCAACATTACTAGCACTGGAAGCAGCTCGAAGAACGGGACCGGCTTGCCGTTCGGCATGTCTCTCGGGCAGTTCATCGTGACGTGCGCGCTATGCGCTCTCGTTCTCGGCTGCGTTGTCGCCCTCCTCGTGCTCTCAATGAAACGCAAGATGAACACACGCCGACAAGTGCGGCAGCGCGCGAAAGGCAGCCACACAGTCGCGCTCTCGCCAGTCACAGGCGACTCGGGGCAGTTCCGCTTCTCCGACTGGAGCGAGATCTACGCGACACAGGACGCGCTCCCAAGCTCCATCCTCGTTGACGACCGTAACACGATCGCGATCTTGCGCGCAAGCCGCGTGTCGTCACCAACGAACTCGGAGCACGTTGAGCGCAAGGTCGCGGACTTCACGCGAGACGTGGGGTACTGGGACGTACGGCCATCCGCGTCGCCGATCACACCGCTCTCGAGCTTCTTCTTCCCGTCATCGTCGAGCGTAGGCGAGGACGACGACGACGGGCAATGTGAGCTCCGGTCCCCTACCGACAGCTTCGTGTCGCTCGATACACTCGGTCGACGACGCACGCGTCCGTGCCACGCAGCCGCGCTGGACGACCGAGGGCTCGTGGATGACGACGATGTCGCTGGCGACGACGGCAACGAGGACGACGACGAACAGGAGGTGGACGTTTAGGTTTAGGTTGGTTAAGTGTGGAGCTCGCAGTCCGCAGGTCATTTGGTGTGATGTGGATCGGAGCCAGTGTAACTTATGTGTTGAGCCCTTCCTTGTGGTACATCTCGCTGGGGAATGAACAGATGGCTACATCCAGGGACATAGTGAACCATAGTGACTTCAAATTGACGAACGAATCTACGAAAGTAGACACTGTATCGTTAAATTGTATAGATGTTGTCCCGCGAGATTCCTTGCTGACTGTAATTTTAGCATCCCCGTTATTTCGAGCAGAAAAACGCCAGCTCACGCCAGCTCCTGGCGTTTTTCCCTTCTTCTCGGTTGCGAATCTTCTAGTGCGAAAAGCAAGCGGTCACGGTACTCATTACACTTGATTAAAGTATGCTGACTGAACAGTGACTGTCAGTCGAACGAGCTGCGTGTGCGGCCACCAGCCACACACACTTGGCAAGAAGACAGCGACCCAGCAAGCGGCCGACGGCACGAAAGTGAAAGCGGGGGACCAGCCTCTCCTCCAGCCAGACCCTCACCTTCCCCTTCTCTCTCTCCTTCTCAAAGAAGGATCTACGACGACGCCATGAGCATCGAGACCGCACCCGCAAAGCCCCGCCCGCAGCAGCTCAAGCAGCGCAAGAAGAGCGTCGCCGAGACGTGTCGCGCCACTGTCTCGAAGCTCGAGCAGTCGCTCTGGTCGTACCGCGACGCTGGTGGCGAAGAGTGGGACGCACAGCCTGCGTGCTTTATCACCGACTATCTGCTCGCCGTCCAGTGCTTTGCGTTCGCAGTCTACGTCGCGCTCTTTGCGTCGAAAGATGGCGCTGAGAGCGACCAGCAGCGACCGCCCCAGTGGTACCTCATCTACTTTGTCGCGCTCGGCATCTCGGCTGCGTTTGGCGGTCTGCTGCACCACGTTGCGTTCGCAGCGATGCGCGCGTTTGCGGACAAGCAGACCGACTCGCTCGTTCTCCGCGCCGAAGTGTTTGGGTTCCACGTCCAGCGGGGGACGGTCGACCGGTTCATTGACGCGCTCTGGCGCATTGTGCTCGGGTTTTCGATCTTGACGAACTTTGCGCTCCTCTCGCTCGCTGCGAGTCGGTACCTAAGCGAGTCGTGGGCGTACTCGATCATTGTCGTCGCTGGCACTGCGTACATTGCGCTCGCGATCTGGGCGAGCATCAGCATGCACGTGCTCTTCCTCTTTGTCGGGTACCTCCCTGCCATGGTGTTTGGCGCCGTCACGAGCGCCACTGCGTTCGACTGGGAGTGGAGCCACTCGAGCAACGAGCTGCTCGTATACGTGCTCAAGCTCGGGAGCGGGCTCGTCCAGGGGCTCATTGTGAGTCCGTCCAAGTCGTGGTTCAACCACAATGCGCTCTCGCACGTCATCCTGAGCCTCGCGGCGACGTTCATGCTCATGCACTTTAAGCTATGAGGCGGTGCGAGGAAGGTGGTTGGTTGGTCGGTCAGTCGGTCAGTCGGACAGTAAGTCGGACGGTCGGTCGGTCTAGGAGAAAATAAGACGCATTGTAAGTTTATTTTGAAGGCGACGGTCATGGACATGGGCTACTACTGTGTACATGGAGTTAGGTCATCGCCTCGCTCGCATGCACACGCAAGAGCGCGTGAGTCCGGAAGCATCGTGGTTTCATACACGTCATTGCCCAAATTATGGAGAAATCGGCGATATTTGTCGGCTCTTGTCGCATGCTGGCACTTGTTGAGAAACCCAGCAGAACTCTTGCCATCATCGCCATCATCTAATGCTGCTCTTTGGCGGAAGGTTGGCTGGCGTGAAGCAGAAGGCAAGCGATTTCGCTTCTCTTCCGCAGCATACGCGTGGCATCAGCACGAGCATAGAGGAGAGCGCCTCAGCCAAGTCAACGGAGCCAATCGCCAATAATGTGCAGCACCGAGGCGGACAAACCACCGTCTCCCCTCGCACTGACGAGCTGCACCGCTTGACAGACCATGAGCTCCAGCTGCTAGAGGAACTCGAGCGAACGAGGGCGAGGCTTCAAGCGGAATGGCGACACAAAATCGCAGACGCACAGCTCAGTCGAAGCGATGGCGACGTCACGTCTGCTGCAGCAATCGCGAGTGTCGACCAGCTGGCAAAGCAGCTCGGGCTCCCGAGTCCAGCCAAACAATCGCCCACTGCTGGAAGCGGCGACTTGAAGGCGATGATGCGGTTGAAGACGCTGGCGCGCCATCCAAACCAGACGCAGTCCATCCTGAAACACAAGACGTCGCAGTCTTCAGGGTCCAGTGACAAGAGTAGGACTACGAGTCTTCCGGTGCTGCGATCGAGGCTCGACATGCTCCCGATTCTCACGAACAGTGGTGAAACACCGTTCGAAGTCGGACTCGACCCTGCGAGTCCAACGCAACAGCAGCAGCACGTGCTGCCGATCTTTAAGCTCCCGACTGTGAACGCGGCCACGACCGCGCTCGCAGTCGCAGTAAAAGAAGTCGCGACCGTCGAAGAAGACCGGGACCGGACACAGGCGAGCGAAGCGCTCGGACTGTCGCTGGACGAGATTGCGATGCTCGAGGCAGAGCTGACTGGTGACGCTAGCGAGTGTCGGGGGCAGCCGACACTGAGTCTTGAGACGACGAAGAAGACGCTGCCACACATCACTGGCTCGCAGCAGCCCCGGTCTCTACGAAGAGCTCTAAGACGAAAGCAGCCTAGAAGCGGACAAAACGTAGGCTCCCACGCGAGCCAACGGAGCGACGACCTTCGGAAGGAGCTCGCGTCCGCTCTCTCGAGCGTGCAGCACCTCACGCGCCTCGTGAAAGACGACATTGTGTTTGCGCAGAAGATGTGTCCCGCGAACGACCTTCGCACGTCGGTTCGTAGCTTGCAAGTGGCTGTGATGTGGGCGTCCACTTCGTTCTCTTCATGTCGGTCCAGCGCCTTCACGAGCCAGTATCGTGTTGTGTGTGTGCGTAGCTCTACTTCAAGCGCTGGGGCCGTGACAAAGTCGAGAGTATCTTCCGCCGACTGCTCTTCAACCTCCAAGGCGTTGCGTTCCAACAGTGGGTTCTCGTGGTTGCGCGCGAGAAACAGGACGAGAAGCTCCACGCGTACCTCTTATACAAGGGATCCAAGAAGCTCGACCAGTTCCTCCTCAACTGGTCGCAGCGCAAGTGCCGACAGGCGTGGACCAAGTGGTCGACCGATATCGCACACGAGAAAACAGTCGAAGAGCGCGCGCGTCAACTCGACGCAGCCTGCGTCCTCCAGCGTGCGTGGCGAGGCTACCGCGGCCGCTTGTTCGCAGCGCTCGTCCGGGCCCAGAAGCTCTTTGTGGCGCAGAGCGCAGCGGCGTCGACGATCCAGCGCCAGTTCCGTGGCAGCGTCGCCCGCAAGTTCCTGCGACTCCAGCGGCGCCACAAGGAGCGACAGTACGCTGCGACTAGGATCCAAGCGCTGGCGCGCGGGTACTTGGCACGACGCCGAGCCACGGCCTTGACGCACGAGCGGACTCAGTTTGTCACTGTGACTAAGATCCAGGCGCTGTACCGAGGCCGCCAGATCCGTCGTGCTGTCGCAACGCTGAAACGAGACCGGCGCGTCACGCAAGCTGCGCGGGTGATCCAGCGCCGGTACCGTGGCCGTCTTGGGCGAGTGAAGTTCTTTCGGCGGCAGATCGAGCGCTACCAGAGTATAGCTGCTACAAAGATCCAGCGGATAGCGAGAGGGCGGATCGCGAGACGCGTGGTGCGCGACAAGCGAGCGGCTGACGCACAACGGCGAGCGCGTGAGCACGCGGCAGCGACGAAGATCCAGAAAGTGTACCGCGGCCATCGGTACGTGGGCGTGGATGGGAATGGCTGTGAGCGTTGGCTCTGGCTGCTTATCGTGGTTGCTCGCCTGACTGTGTGGTTCGTTTCCTACCAGCTCGCGGTTGTCTACGGAGCTCAAGCTCCTCGCGCTCCGTGAGAAGAACCGGTGGCGCGCGAAAGCCGCGACTGCGATCCAGAAGACCATGCGCGCGTACTTGGCCAAGACGTGCGTGCAGCGGCTGCGACAGGAGCACAACGCGGAGCTCGTGCGACTCGCGCGGTCGTGGGTCGAGTACTGGAACGAAGACACGTCGTCGTGGTTCTACTACCACCAAGAGGTGCGTTCGATGTGTTACCACAACTGAGACGACGCGAGTGGCACTCACGATAGTCTACTCTTTGTAATGCGCATCTGCAGACTGGAGACGCAATCTGGGCGCCGCCTTCCAGTGGCTACACGAAAGCCGACGGGAACCTGGTGCTCCGAACCGGACAGGTCATCCCCGACCCAGTCGACGGGGACCTCTCTAGCGTCTCAGGCAAGAAGCCAACCCCGTTTGACGCAACAGACGCGGCCACGGCGAAGCTTGCAAGCCGTGACGGCGCGTCCGGGTCCGATACGGCAGCAGACGCAAGCAATGACGACGGCGACGACCAAGTGTGCGTCGAGTGCGAAGAAGAGGACGCCCGTCGCCACTGCCAACAGTGCGAAGACGTGTACTGCGACGCGTGCTTTGAGAAGCTCCACCGGAGCAGGAAGCGCGAGACGCACGCGTGGACGCCGATGGGCGCGTTGCGCTGCATTGAGTGCGACAAGATGAAAGCCACGCGCTGGTGCTACGTGTGCCAGGACCCGTACTGCCTCGGGTGCTTTACAATCATCCATACAAAAGGCCACAAAGCCACCCACGCGTGGACCGACATGGTGTCGTTCCGGAAAGCAGCAAAGCAGCAGCAGACTTCGAGCCAGCAACCAAGCGGAGGCAACGACAACGAGAGCGCACAGACGTACACGGAGTTTCTCCAGTCGAACGAGTACCAGTACGTGACAGAGTATACAGTGGATGAAAGCGCCATAGAACGCAGCAGCGACTATGCGACCAGTACGACCACTGCTGCTGCTACAAGCTACGACACGACCGACGAGTGGCTGACGCTCGCCGACGAGGCGTCGGGGTTGACGTACTACTACAACACACGCACGGGGGAGTCGACGTGGGCGTAACACGCGCTTGATAAATACGCCCAGAGAAGGAGAAGGAGTCGATCAGTCGGTCGGTCACAGCTCCTCGTTGCGCAGGTCCGGGTTCGCGTCCGAGCCCTGGCTGAAGCGCTCACTCAGGCTCTCGCTGTCTCGGTCGCTGAAGCGGCTCGCGTACGGATCCGCTTCCATGAGCGCTGAGAGCTCCGTGTCGGACAAGAAGATGCGCGACGACGTGGTCGAGAGGCCGTCCGTGACAAAGTACGAGTCGTTTGTATCGAGGTCTGTGCCCCCCGAGTCGCCGCCGCTCGAGTGCTGACGGGTGCGGCGCTGTACAATGAGGTCCTCCGAGATGGTCGTGTCGGGGTAGCTAAAGTCGATGGTGAAGGTCGAGTCGGCCATGTCGTGGGGCCCAGCCGCTGCACGAGCGGCGCTGTCGGCAGTCGGTCCGGACCGGTGGATTGTCGGGTCAAAGTCACGGATGTCCATGTCGCCAGGACGGTGACTCGCGGCTGTGGTCGTTACTGTCGGCGCTGCGGTGTCGCGTCCTGAGAGGTAGTCGGAGCGGCCACCGCCTGTCCGTGCGTGTGGGGCTGCCCCCAGCCGTGGCCGCCCGAGCATTGGGATCGTACTGAGCTCGGCGTACCCGTCGTTGAACGTCGTCTTCTCGCGTGGGGGGATGATGGACACGCTCGCGTGCATTGGAACTGTTGCGGGCGCTCCCGAGCCTCTGGTGCTACTTCGTCGTCGCTTGACAAAGAAGAGTCCAAGTACGACCAGTGCAACCGCACCAATGATGATCGCGACCATTCCGCCAGTCGACAGTGCGTTCGTTGACGGTGTTGCGAGGGATGGAGCGGCGGTCGGTGCTTCCTTTACAGTCAGTTGCTGGTAGACTGCGTAGTCGAAGCGCTCACTCGAGCTGTTGGCGCCTGGGAGGATAATGTGCGCAAGTACCGAGAAGATCCCAGGCGACGGGAAGCGGAGCTCATGCTGCGACGTAAAGACAACAACTGCTGGGACCGTGGTGGTGACGTCATTGGCGTCATTGGCCACCAGTGACACGTTCGCGACCTTGTTGGGCGTGTTGTCGACGAATCGCTCGCCGTGACGGAACGGGTTGCAATTCGACCCGAACTCGCACGAGTGGATGTTGGAGTGGACAATGTCGACTGGGCGTCCAGAGGCGACGTCGACAACACGGGCGAGCGTTGTGTGGCGCACTGCGTTCGAGCTGCTGTTGCTCATGCGCGTGCGGTCGACTGTGACAGTCCAGTTGACTGCGACGAACGCACCTGCGAACACTTCGGACGCTTCGAGGTCGAGGCGCATGGCGAGCGGGCAGCCACGGGCCTCGCTCGCGAGCACATCGGCGGTCCAGACGGGGTCTTTGGCGTCAAACGATGCGGGGATGCGCCAGCAGTAGGTCGTACGGCCATTGTGCTCGTAACCTGTCGCAGTGGCCATGGCGAACGATCGTTAGGGAAGAGTCAGGCGGCGGCAGACTGACTGTCGTCCTGGATGTGGCGGAAGGAAGTTGGCGAGTGAACAAAGGACGAATGACTCACTGGACGACAGCGCGTGGACGGCGGTGGGGAGAGCAGCTGCGATCAGCAGACGCAGCGCTGCGAGTCGCATGATGAAAGGAAGGCAGCGAACGAAGAAGAGACGCGAGAAGTGGAGCGCTCGCTCGGTGAACGCGATTGGAGAATGCCGTTGGTGTCGGAACGAATTGGGCGGTGGGTGCGAGGTGACCCCACGAGTCGAGCAGGCTTCGATGAGTTACCCATCACTAACTGCATCTCGATGGCCTACTCATAGGCGGAGAAATGGAAGCCCGAGTGGCTGCGCAAGCGAAGAAGACTGCCCTTGCTCGCGGGAGTGGTCCTTGTGCTCGGTCACGCCATGATGACCCGCTGAAAATGGATCGCGATTTTGATCTGCTTCACTTCACTTGGAGGGTTCACTACCACTGTCATCACTTGCCACCATTTTTTATATCGTTCTGTCCGACATAGTACGCACCGCTATTTACCTCGTTTTTCTCACTGTCGCTTACAAGCGCACAAAGCTTCAAGAGAAGCTGGGAGCTTGAAGAAGAAGAAGAGCATGACGACGCTTGTGGGCGACGCCGACCCACTCGGCGTCACCACGTCCGTCGCTCTACTACCACCATCCACAGTTACTTCATCCACAACTCCGGATACTCCACCACCGCCAGTGGAAGACGCCGAGGGCCTCGCAGTCGTCCGGCGTCTGGACTTTGCGGCACTTGCGCCGTTCGCTTCCGACGCCAACACTGGCGGCTTTTGCGACGTGCTGCTCAGCGCTGCTGGGCTCAAAGTCGACGTCTCGTCCGACGCCCACGTGGTTGCTGCCCTGGGCAGCGCCATTTTCATTACCAACAAGGAGAACGACAGCGACACCACCAGCCGATTGACCACAGCGCCTGTGCGCGTGGAGCTCCAGTCGCTGCAGCTGCTGAGCGACGGGAGCGACCTGCAATTGGACGACGACGAGCTCGTCACCGATGTCAAGTGGATCAGCACTGCGTACGTCGGTGCGAGCTACAGCTCGGGCGTCCTCCGCGTGTTCACTCGCACTGGGAACCTCGTGTTCGAACAGGTACGAGGCCTGCGAAGCACTGACGGATTGACAAGTGTAGTGAATTAACAGCTGCTCGTGTGTGTGTGAATGTAGCGCTTCCACACTGTTGCAGTCAAGAAACTGGACGTGAGCCGCACAGCGTCGTCCACTGTCGGCACTCGACGGGTCGACGTCCAAGTCCCGTCCGTACGGGACGCGGAGGGCGAACTCTGGATCCTGTACGACGACGCGACGATTGCGATCCTTCAGCTCTCGGAACTCTTTGCCAAGATCGCAGCTGTGGTCTTTGGTACGTACCATAAACGTCCTGTGTGCTTTAGAAGGGAGAAGCTCCCAGCGACGGACAAAGTGACTGACTGGGAGGCGTACAGGTCCCGCTCAAGCCAGCAAGTTCCGCAAGTACGTGCTCCGCGACCAGTCGGCGGTAGTCGGCGCCCTCCCGTGCGGACCTGTCCGGCCGACAGTGTTCCAGTCGCACCCGCGCATTGGCGTGAGCACGATCATCAGCGCTGGCGCAGACCCGTTCCTGTCGTTCTACCACGCCGGGAACGACCAGAACTCGATCATCCACTTGGCCCACATTGCAACTGCGATGGCGTCCCGTGCAGCTGGAGCGGTCTGGTCGTTTGCAAAGAGCTGGGGCTGGAACTCCGCAGGCGAGGACGCGCAAGCAAGTGACGCGTCGAACAGCTACGCTGGAGCCAGTGGGACTGCTGACGACGCCGCTGAACACGTCGCTGCACCAGTCGGGAGCGTCCGGTCGGTCGCAGAAGACGCACGCCGGCGTAGCCGCTGCTTAGCGCTGAGCCCGACTGGGCGGCTCGCGGCTGTGACCGACACGCTCGGCCGCGTGCTCCTGATCGACACGTCCCGCATGCTCGTCATCCGCATGTGGAAAGGCTACCGGAACGCACAGTGCGGCTGGATGCACGGCCGGGAAGGCGCAACGCGGCCGCTTGGCCTCTACCTTGTGATCTACTCGGCCCAGCGCGGCATTGTCGAGGTCTGGCGAGCGCGGTACGGTCCACGCGTGTTCAGCTTTGCCGTCGGTGGGAACGCGCGCTTGTTCACAGTCCTAGACGCGTCCGGGAAGGCGTCTTCACGGTGTGTCGTGCTCGCTGCGAGCCCAAGCGGCGACAGTGTCGCAGAGCTGATCGAGCTCCAGCCGAGCCTCCCGAACCTGTTGATCTTGATGAAGTACTTTACACAGAACAAGCTCCAAGAGGAGAAGTTCCTGCTGCACCAGATCACGGCCGGACTCCACGCGTTCGCAGCGAAGAAGAGAGCCGACAAGCATCACGTGCTTGAGCAGGACGCGATCGAGCCGCTCTTGGACGACATGGCGAGCTTGTCGTCGACAACGACGATCGAGACGCTCTTGGACTTGCTCGTGAGCAGCGACATGGTGCTCCTGAGTCCGAGGTTCCTGTTGAAAGCGCTCGAGAAGATCCAAGTCGTACGTTGGCGCGTGTGGATTCCACACAACCTGACGGTAGCATGAAGAAGTAACTCACAGTGCGTTCGGTTCGTGGTGTTTCCAGGCACTGAAGCGAGAGATGACGTCACGCATCCCGACTGGACCCGAGCTCTCGATTCTCTGGAAGACGCTGTGGCAACACCGCATCCTCTCGGCCTTCCTCGGACTTCACGCAGTGCGTTCGGTTTCTACAGTGGCTGCGCTCTAGTCAAGAGGGAGAGGGGGGAGGGACTCGCGTGTGACTCGACGTGGTTCGTGCGTGTCTGTGTGTGCATAGGAGTTTGAGCGGTCCAAGCGCGTTGCGCTGGCGACCATTGAAGTCTCGAGTGCGGTGCTCACGAAGCACGGAGCTGCGAAAGGAGGAGCCGAGTACTTGGACGAGTCGTCGGCTCTCGGCCGGATCTTCCCGTGGCTCGAGCTCTTCCGGCGTGCCGGCTACGCTTTGGACGACGACGCATGCGCGAATGCCCGTGACGTACTCGAGCGCGCGATGAAGCTCACGGCGTGGGAGTTTCTCGAGCTCTTCTCCATGCCGTTCAGCGACCCCGAGCTGCCTCGGCGACGAGACATCCTCGCGCTCTTTGAGCAGTACGACAAGAGCGAGGTCTTCATTCGAGAGACATTGCGGACGCTCGAGGCGTCCGTGTTCCGGACCAACACAAGTAAGCTCCAGCGGAGTGTGCTGCTCGCACTCGCGTTCACGCCGGTCCTTTCGAGCGTCTTCGCTGTTCAGGTTCGCACATTGTGGCGTTGCTGAGCTGTTCTGGCATTGTGAGAGACTCTTAAGCAGGCGGAGCAGCTCAGCTCACGTGGTCGTGGTTTGGTCGTCGCTGTGAGCGCAGGAGCTCCAACAAGTGCACACGTCGATCTTTGTCAGCTACGAGACGCACACGCAGCTGTTCCTCGAGTGGTTCTTCGCGCTGCCACTCGGCACTGTCCTCGCGCTGCCAGCGCCGACGTCGTCGTCGTCGCTCCAGCGGTGGCTCCAGCCGTACTTTGCAACGTCTTATGACAACGACGAGCTAGCGACACCACGGACTGTGAATGCACGCACGTTGTTCCCATGCTCCGCTCCGCTGGCAGAGCTCTTCTCTGCGTGCTGGAAAACGACGAAGCTCTTCCATGCGTTCGTGCTGGCGGCCCACTGTGAGTGGGGCGAGCAGCAGCACGCAAAGCGGATCGAAGAAGCGACGCTCGGGAAAGTGAGCGGCGGGGGCGGCGGTGTGCGCTGGCGTGTGTTGCAAGACGCGATCGCCAAGACAGTGCACCTGTCGCTCCGACTCGGTCGTCTCGGTCGGCTCTCGGTCGACGCTGTCGAGCACGTGGACGAGATCTTGCGTGCCCTCGCGCTTATGCAGCTGAACGACGGTGTCGACTCGGAGCACGCGAGCAGTAGTAGTAGCGAGCGTCGAGTCAGTATGAGCGCCGACAGCGCGAGTGGCGACGACTGGGTCGCGTCGATGGAGCACTGTCGCAACGCGAGCCAGATGCGGGACTGGCAGAGCGTACTCGTGCGCTTCCCGCAGTTCGCAGACAAGGACTCGCTCGGCTGCTTCCGTGCGCTGCTGCTCTGCACCGCGTGGAACGCAGAGCGTTCAGACATGCACCAGCTCGACGACGCGCTCGCTGAGCTGGAAGCGCTGTCGTCGCCGACGCTGCAAGCGGCAATGGCGACGCACGTGTGGGAAAAGTTTATTCGCGTCCACGTCGTGACGCTCATTAGCTTTTGGGAAGAGAGCGCGGCTGGACGGAAGCCGCAGCGTGGGCTCCAGCCACAGATCGCCCGTCGATTCTTTGGGATCATCAAGAGTCTGCTCCTGATTCTCCAGGCAGCGGTGAGCGCGTGCGCGTCTGAAGCTGCGATGGTTCGCGAAGACGACGAGCTGGACGAGAGCGACGACGCCAGCGTGGACGATGACGATGATGGCGAACCTCGCGTAGTGGACGACCATGGCGACAGAGACGACATCTTACAGACGCAGGTGCCAGAGCACCGGATGGCGTTCCTGACACTGGCGCGCGTAGCGTGGCCGTCGCGTGTACAGGACCTGCCCGACGTGTTTCGTCACCGATGGCCGCCAGCGCACGATCGCTCGAGCCTTGTCCGCTCACTCGCAAGCTTTAGCGTGCACACAATCTCGCAGTCGCAGCTGTCGGATCACTTGAGTCTCGTGCTGCTGCTCGACTCGTTCGCTGCGACAAGTGTCACTCCAGTCTCAATCGTGAAGCTCTTTGGAGGCCACGGCCGGTTTTTGTGTCGCCCCGACTCGTTCGTGCTCCCACGTGCACTGGATAATGGTGGTGGTGCGCCATCTACGAAACACGAGACGCGAGACAGCACTGCGAGCGTGACGTACGAGCGGACAGAGTTCCTAAAGCAGCTGCTCCGACACGACGAGAGTCTCGGTGTCGCACTCGCCGAGGCGTTTGGGCTGTCGGTCGACATGATCCGTGAAGAGCACGTGCTCTTTTTGTACCAGTCGGGCCGGAACGAGCTCGCAGAGCTGTCGCTGGACCGCATGCGGTCGCCCGAGCGGCTCGGACTGCGGCTCGCGTCGATCGCACGGGCGCGGCTGTCGCTGATTCTGCAGCGCATGAAGGCCGAAGCGGAGTTTGCGATGCTCATGAGCTTCTTACCAGCCGACGTGTTTGCGTGGGTCGTGAGCGAGTCGCAGCCTCCGCTCGTAGCGGACCCGCAGGTGCCGACACTCGACCGCGTGCCGTCGCTCACTGGGACGCACTACTTGCTGGTCAAGTGCCTCGCGCTTCTGCCGCCCCACGTCCCCGAGTTCGCCAAAGTCTCGGCGATGTCTGTGCTGGTGAAAGACATTGTGAACCAAGTGAAGCAGCACCCGTCGATGCTGGCGAGCAAGTAGCGTTTGGCTACAGTAGTTGAAGGTATGCAGCAAAGACGACAGTGATGCGTCCACACGAATAGCCAGGACGTGAGTGGTCTGAATCAACCCCAAGAGCTCCATCACTGCCTTCCGTTTGTTTGACAAGCAATGGATCCACGTATGACCGTTCCTTGCAAAAAACAGTACACTGTTAAGTACGTGCTGTCATGAAGAAAGTATTTATTGCAAAAGTGGGTGATCTTATCAACCCATTTGTGACAATTGTCCAACGCGGCTGGTTTTTTCCAGACGGGTAAGCTCGTCAGAAGCGAAAAACGCCGAGTCGTGCAACAAGCGAGCGAGCGAGTGAGCGCCATGGTGCACAGCAGCAAGTACGACCTGCTCATCAAGCTCCTGCTCATCGGCGACAGCGGTGCGTGGCTTCTTGTTCTCCGAGCATGTAGACACCGTGGAGAGCGTGGGAGGGGGAGGAAGATAGGAAGGGACAGGGACAGGGGCAGGGAGGGGAGAGTCGTCCGTGGTCGATCGAAGAAGAACGCGAAGAGAGCGTGTTGGTTGGTCAAAGTCGAACGCGAGCGACTGACTTTCTGTATGGGTTCTGCTACGGAGCTCTGTAGGCGTCGGCAAGAGTTGCGTGCTGCTGCGGTACTCGGACGACTCGTTCACGACGTCCTTTATCACCACGATCGGGTGCGTGCATGCGCGTATCTATGTATGTCCACAGCAGTAGCGAGTGAATCTAATGACGAGTGGACGTATGTTTGTGTGTGGCACTGACGGATGGTCGGATGAACAAACGGCAGCATCGACTTTAAAGTGAAGACGATCGACGTGGACGGCAAGCGGATAAAGCTGCAGATCTGGGACACCGCCGGCCAGGAGCGCTTCCGCACGATCACAACAGGTGTGTTTGGTTTGGAAGGGGTGAAGCGGCTGTGGTAGGTCCAGTCGGCTGACTCGTTCTGTTGTTTGATTGGCTGTCGGCTGTCGGCAGCGTACTACCGTGGCGCCATGGGCATTCTGCTGGTGTACGACGTCACGGACGACCACTCGTTCCAGAGTACGTCAAGCTGTGCTGAGTATAATGCGCGTATGCGAGACAGTGGTCGTGTAGTGCGGTTCAGGAGCTCACGACCATGCGACTTTCTGTGCAGACATTCGCAACTGGATGACGCAGATCAAGCAGAATGCGTCAACGAACGTGAACAAGATCCTGGTCGCGAACAAGTGTGACGTCGAGCCGTCCGAGCGGGTGCGAGTCGAGCCGCAGCTTCTTGTTTGTGTGCGATAATGGGTACCTCTGGTGCCCACCACCCACCCACCCACTCACTGACCAGACCGAGTGTGTGTGTGTCAATCAGGTGGTGACAACGAAGCAGGGGCAGGACCTCGCGGATGAGTTTGGGATCAAGTTTTTCGAGACGAGCGCAAAGAGTAACCTGAACATTGACGAAGCGTTCCGGTCGATCGCCGTGGACATCCAGAAGCGGCTGGCCGAGAGCGAGCACGACAGACTAGACGTCGCGAACGGCAGCAAGTTCCGAGTGGACGAGACGCAGGACCAGCCAAAGGACGGTTGCTGCAATTAGCGGACGAGATGCGAAGCCTTCTTCTTCTTCGTGTCCCCCCCCGTCATTGTCGTCGTCGCCGGTGGTCTCGAGCACGTGCCGGTTGCTGACGTCATCCAGACGTCTGATCGACCCAGCAGTCGGTTCTCGGCACGTTTCGCTTCCGTGGCCGCTGATGTCGGAGCTCCGCTGCGATCTCCAGTCGAATCGAGCGAACGAGCGAGGATGGCGACCTTCTCCCCCCGTTTTTTCTCTTTATCAATCGAAACGGTCGTGTCTGTGTGTTTGTGTGTTTATTATGTCTTCCGAGCCATTCTCCATTCGCGTCGCACTTCGTGTTGACAACTTGTGAGTTCGAATTCCAGACACTTGGAGTCAAGGGTTTGTGTGTATGTGTTAGACATCAATGTGTCCATAAACAAGAGCCTTATGTGTCCATAAATAGATGATAACATCCATAAACTAGACAGGTTCATTGATTGGCTTTCAAGCCATTTCAATTCACGAGCTTATCTGCACAAGTCCAGGGACAGGAAGCCATGGCGGACCCGCAGGTGCTCCGCGACGAGGACGACGGCGAGCCGGAGACGTGGGACGACTGGGTGGACGATGGCGACAGCGCGAGCTTCGCGTGCGTGTTTTGCACCGAGCGGCTGTCGCAGGAGGACGCGCTACACGCGCACACTGCCGCGGCCCACGGCTTCTCGCTACGCGAGCAGATTTCGACGCGCCGCCTCGACACGTACGGGACCATCCAGCTTGTGAACTTTTTGCGCCAGATGACACTGGACGGCGTGTCGGTGGACGCGGTGAAGCAGACGCTCGAGACGGACGGTGCGGCAGCGTTCGCGAAGGAACAGTTCCTCAAACCCGTGCTCGTGGACGACCCGCTGCTCTACTGTCTCGAGAGCGCAGACGATAACGACGACGACTCGAGCGACGACGAGCAGGAGCACAAGGCATCGAACGATCAGTCCGTCTTAGCAGCCAATGCGACAGTAAACGCAGCAGCGGCGGAGGAGAGCCCGTCTGAGACGGTCGCGCGTCTTGAGCGCGAGAACCGCGAGCTCAAGCAGCAGATGTCAAAGTACTCGCGCCTGGTACGCGACTTTGTAGCAGAGGACGACGCGGTCGTGCCGCGAGCTGCCGACAACGACACGTACTACTTTGACTCGTACTCGCACGTGAACATCCACCGCGAGATGATCACGGACCGCGTGCGCACGGACGCGTATCGGAACGCAATTCTAAACAACCCAGAAGTGTTCAAAGACAAGGTCGTGCTCGACGTTGGCTGCGGCACAGGCATCTTGAGCATGTTTGCTGCCCAGGCGGGCGCCGCGAAAGTGATTGGCATCGACATGAGTGAGATGGGCGTGGTCGCGCAGCAGATCGTGAACGACAACGGCTTCCAGGACGTGATCACAATCATCCGCGGCAAAGTGGAGGAGATCGAGCTGCCAGTTGCGCGTGTCGACGTGATCATCTCGGAGTGGATGGGCTACTGCTTGCTCTACGAGTCAATGCTCGACACTGTGCTGTACGCGCGCGACAAGTGGCTCGCGCCCGGTGGACACCTCTTCCCAGACAAGTGTTCCATGCACCTCCAAGGCATCCAGGACTCGAACGACCGGCTCGGCTTCTGGGACAAGGTCTACGGCTTTAACATGCAAGCGATCAAGCCCAAGATCTCGATCCGTGACGCGTTCGTCGAAGACGTACCACTGAGCGACGTCATCACTGACCGCGCGTTGCTGCAGACAATCGACATTGACTCGGTCCAGTACGACGACCTGGACTTCCGCGCCGACTTTGCGCTCTCGATCGCCACAGACGCGACATTCCACGGCTTTGTCTCGAGCTTTGACATTGGCTTTGAGCGCGGATGCAGCCGTCCCGAGTACTTTACGACGGGCGTCGAAGGCACGCCGACGCACTGGCACCAAGTCTTCTTTCACCTCGAGACGCCGTTTGCTGTCGTCACTGGGGACGTTGTGGAGGGCAAGTGGTGGGTGCGCCGGAACGCAGAGAACCCACGGTACCTTGACGTGGAGATCGCGTGGATGCGCCCGGGCGGGGACAGCGACTTTGCCAAGCAGAGCTTCCGCATCCATTAGATAGACACACGCACACATACGATTGATTACGTTACGTAGAGAGGGAGAGCGTAACAATTTACATTGACGGATCGCCAGCACACGCACACATACGTGGCGTTGATTAAAGTGAGGGAGAGGCTCACAATGGTTAAGTACGCAGTTGAGCGCATCGGGATTTTGTCAAAATCAAGTCAATATCTCGACAATTTCCGCTTCCAGTCGACTCGGAAGTTAGAGGTGCTTCTGGCGCTTAAGTTCGTTCTCGGCCTCTTGCTCCGGGGTCGAGTCAGCGCGGTACACAATGTTGCGGAAGTGCTGCGCTGAGCGGATTTCGAGCTCGAACGAGAGCAGAAACTGCTTGTCGACTGGGTCAATGATGTGCAGAATACGGTACTGCTGGTCGCGGTTCGCGTCGGCCCACGTGTCGCACCGGTCAAAGAAGTGGAGGTTGTTCCAGTTCATCTTTTCGTTGAACGCGCGGTCGTAGCACTCTTTGAAGCGGTCAATGTGGATGCACAGGTGGTGGCCGTCGTACTCGCCCTTGTTGTCCAGCTGCGCCGGGTCTTCGACAAACACGATCGTCTGGAGCGGACCACACGACACGTGCGTCGTATAGAGCTCGTTGCTGCCACTCTGCTGGGTCACGACTGTCTTTGCTGCGAGGTAGTGCTCAAAGAAGCGTGCAATGCCGTGCGCAATGCCTGGACGCACAGGGTAGACAACGAACGGCATGCCCTGCGGCAAACCGTCCCGCACGCCGTCGGTCGGGAGCATCCCGCCAAGCGACTTGTAGATCGACCAGTAGTGGCGCGGCGTCACAAGCAGCCGGAGCTCGTTCCCGTACGGGTCGTTCGCTTTGATGTGGTCGTACGCAGCCGGGTCGAGCGCGAGCTGCCACTGCTCGCGCGGAAGGGTGCGCGTCGTTGCGCCGCCACGGTTGATGCGCTCGAATGCGAACTGCGTACCCTGGAGCTCGTCACGCACAGCTGCGAAGCTCGTCTCGATCGTGTCGAGGTCTGGGACGAAGAGGTAGATCGCGCCGTTAATGTTCTCGTTGTGGTCCTGGCCGGTGAAGAGGTGGAACTGGTTGCGACCAAAGTTCATCCAGAAGTGGTATGCGAGACGCGGGTCCCGCGTGCACTGCAGTCCCTTGACGTAGAACGCGTAGTTGGGCGCTTGCTCCGAGCACTTGTCCATGTTGGAGAGGTTGATGTGCTCGAGGATGCGGATGTTGCCGCTCTGCTCCTGCAGCTCGATCGCCTGCTCTTTCGTGAGCGTGATGTCCTGCTCGTGGGTGGTCATGATGGGGTGGTTGAGTGGAGCAGCAGGAAGGCTTGCGGGGCTCTCTCGGCAGTGTTGCAACTTGGACGCAGTGCGGATTTCGAAGTGTGGCTCCATTTCGATCCAAAAAATTGATGGCCATCCAGTCCCTAGTGTCCCTCAATGGACATCTGCTACTGAAAACAAGTCGCAAGGATCCCTTCATTTTTCCATTGATGTTCGAGTTGAAAGTTTCGACAGTGAAGCCGTTCCCTGCTCGCGTTGGTAAATTATCCAACAGACTTTCGGCCAATAGAAACCGAGTATTTAACCAGCACATATTATTCAGACATTCTAGATTTGTGCACTTCAGATCTGGAGCCAACTAAGTACGAACACAGAAACGCGCCATCTCGGCAGTCAAGAAAGCCATCCTCCGTTAATTGATACCACTTTATTAATTTAAACAATATAGATTTGGCTTGGCCTCCTTAACTCAGGAAGTGTTAAATTTTTGCTTGATAATTTATGTACAGAATTGGAGAGTATTAAATGTGATAGGTATTGTATTATTCAAAAAATGTAGCCATATTTCCTTTGCTGTCTGTGTGACGCGTCTATGAGACGACATTTAATCGCATTACATGTTGCAGTTGAAGGATCAGGCGTAATGCCACGGCACCGCCGTCCTTACCGGCGTTGCCGTACGTCCCATTCTCGAAGCCACTCGCTCGACGTCTTGTGACTTGCCCTTCTGCGTCTCTCCTCACTTTTCGACTTACCACCAACTACTCAAGCACCGCAACAATCATCAACCCATTCCTCCCAACAATGGCTGTGGACTCGGTCATCGGCGACAAGGTGCGCGTCTGAGTTGTGCTGCCGGACAACTGGGACCGTCTCAACTCATGGATACTCCTCCACTCGTTACCGTTCGCAGAAGCAAACGATTCTGCACATCAATGCCAGCATCACGCCCGACTCGGTTACCGCACGCGTGGCCACTGCGATGGTCGACCACCTCACGCACCACTACCATCGTCATCGCGAGGCGAACGCCCCAAGACTCCAGCACGAGAACCCCGAAGACGTGCTCGCAGTCGAGGAGCTCGACGTTTGGGGCCCCACGCTCCCCAAGTTCGACCGTGAGACCATGCAGCGCGTCTGGCGCGCGCGCAACAACAGCCAGGACGACGCTGACATTGCAGCGTTCAAGCCGATCCAGAACCTCGCCCAGCAGCTCGTGCGCGCAGACTTCCTCATCGTGACCGTGCCGGTGTGGAACTTTAGCATCCCGTATGTGCTCAAGCAGTACATTGACTGCATCGTGCAGCCGGGGCTGACGTTCTGCAACGCCGACGCGGAGGGTCCGTCGCGGCCGTTCTTCACTGGTCGGTCAGTGATCATCATCTCGTCGTCTGGCGGCAAGCTGCCTCCCGTGGGCGAGGACTTTGTCTACCCGTACATCAGCAAGATCTTTGCCATGTGCGGCTTCGACGACGCGCACCACGTCGCGATCGAGGGGCTTGCGACCCACGACAAGCAGACGTGCTACGACAATGCCGTGCGAGAGGCGAACGCGATCGCCGACCAGGTCGTGCGCAACCACAAGCTCCGGTTGGACGTGAACACGGAGGACGCCGTGTGAGTCGTCTATCTCATGCACGTCGAGTAGCCTCCGCTTCATCAACTCGCCTGCGGTGGCTCACTCAAGCCACTTCTCTTTGTAGTCTCTAGCTCATTGCACCAATCTTTCACTGGCAATCCACCTCGTGTGCACATCGCCTAGTTGACTTCAGTAGGTATTGGTGGCTTGCAAACACAGACAGTCCTTACTCTGCCTTCTCCTGTTTGCTCCTGCTCGGCTCGCTGCTCGTGTTGAGCTCGAGCTGCACGATCTGTCCGTTCGAAAAGAGCGGCGAGAACGTGTGGTGCCGCATGAGCGTCGCGAGGACGCCAATGTTGACTGCGAAGAACGCGAGACCTGCA
>JAASFJ010000408.1:0-23553 GCA_023333755.1 Globisporangium uncinulatum
GTTGCAAATTTACCCTCCACCACTCAAGTCGCCTCCGCTCCTCTCTCCAAGTCTCTCGGCCCAAGACTCGCCAGGACCGGCAATCGGCTCACACTTTTGTGAGACCCTTTGCCTCGCCAACGCTTCCTCAAGCCTCGGGATCAGTGCTGTCCAGCTCTTCGCTTTGCGTGAGCAGGACTGGCCTAAGTCCCATTACAGTGATGGCGAGCACGTCGTCCAATACGAGAACAGGCTGCTATCGGTCGCCGCTCGGACAGCGAAGAACCGCGCTACGTCACGCCGTCAATATCTCGGCAAAAAGCCTCAGTCGACTGAGCATGGCCTCGGCGAACGCAGCGACGCTGCGATTAACCATCATTATGAAAAGCTGACCACTTTGATGACGAAGATGACAATGCAGAGACGTCGTTATTTAGATGGTGAGTTTGGTCAAACCCAGCTGCACATAACACAATGTCGTTGCTTTGGTCATCTCGCGTGTACTACCTCCGTTCCCAAAAAGTTGTCGCTTTTCACTTTGAATGTGCGTACCTATCTCAATTTTACAAGTACAAACATGAACGTTTCTCTTTATTACTCATCTCCTCAAGACAAATGGAATGATGTGCATTGCATTGCTGGTTCGCAAAAACGTCTCAACACGACACGACACCTCCCTCAAATGACTCGAAATTTGTATGCCCTTAAACAAATACACCTACAAGCGTCTACAAGAAAATCGTCCGAGAACTCGATCTGGCCGGGCTCTAAACACACAAATGAAGCATGGTTCTTCACCAAACTATTGTGCCTGCTGTCGCCCTGCATCGAGAGAAGCTCACTTGCAAAAGACGTGAAAGTAAGAGAGAGCCGCGTACCCGTGTGGCTGTCGAGTGACGGATGGTCTTGCTCCTGCGTCAGGTCTCATTGTACATAAGCATTTAATGTGTATGTAAATGGACAACTTTTCCGGAACACGACGTAAGAGTGGAGCATGACAACTAATTGGGAACGAAGGTAGTATTTTGTTGTTTTGTGTGCGGGGGGGGTAGCGAGGTCACTGTGCACACCCGAGTAGGTACGTTCCTAGTTTCAACTAGGTGCGTCCCTATTCGGACACCTCTAGGATTTCCTCCCGTATTTAGTTGGATATCTCCTGATGGCTGAAGGGATGGTCGTTTTAGCCAAATAGGAGGCTCCCTCTAATGGGTGGCTCTGAGAAGCCTTGGGATCCCTTGATTTCATCACTACTTTAAAAACCAAAACACAATAAAAGATCAGTTGAAAATACCTGCTTCAGCACAGACTCGGTCGTCTGTGCTCTCACCGCTTCTTCACCCGCGCACGTGCGCGCTAAAGCCACAGAGCCTCGCCCTGTGACAGATTTCGGAAGGCTGTTGGTTCCTAGATATTGAACTCACATTCTGAGTGAGTTGGCGCAAGTGCTCTAAGCGAGGCAGCGTTCTCGGATTGATCGCACTGTCTTTATAATTCTCGTTTGGCTTCGACTCTGTGACTGGATTCGACTGTTCCTGCAACCCTGTGAAAAGCCTCGCATCCGTGACTTGCGTACTGTATCTGTGAATAGAGTAAATAGGTCGTAAAACAACATAGTTCTACAGAACGCGAATGACTGTGCTGCCCCACCTACACTCGCCAACCCCCTCCCTCACAAGCACCCAGTATAAGCCAACCATGCCTTCCACTCATCCATCTAGATCAGGCCGCAAAAGAACACTAGACGCCGCCGCTTCGTATGGCGTCACAAAGGCAGCCGCAGCAAAAGTAAAGGCGCATCGATCAACGCGTGCAAGAGAAAGCAGCGCGCGGACCACATCAACACAGCAAACACATTAAGGATGATGAAGCAACTCAGTGGGGAAGTGCGCTGCAGGAAGCCCTCGAACGCGGCTCTCGAGGACAGGTATGCGCGTTTTGTTCTTGTTGGAGCGTGTCTGTGTGCGTTTGTTGCTATGGGGGTATACTACGCGCTAAATACGCGGACAGACTTTTCAATGGGTTGTGAATATGTGCTGACACAAAGCACAGTGTGTGACGATCTTTTGTCTCGTGGTGATGATCGGCAAGTTCGACGCTGAGGTTGCGCGCTCGAAGAGCGCATCCCAAAGGCCCAGTTCTTCGGGCGCATGCTCACACGGCGTCGACTACGCACCCGTCGAAAAACACACCGCGGAAAGGGCTGCAGGAGCAGATGCTCGAGATCGGTTGTGAGTTCAGCGCTGAGTTGGCTATGCTGTAGAAGAGAGCGGCCTGCTTGTTCAATGCAGCTACAACAACAACAACTGTATCTACAACATGGACCAGACTGCAGTCTACAAGGACTTGTGTCCGGCTCGCACCATTGACTTCGTCGGCACCAGAGACATCGACGCCGCGTAGAACTTGTCGCCTAATTCGTTCCACGCGTCGGTTTTCTTTGCGCGTCAGCAACCGGCCACAAACTGCCCCGTTTAAGCGTTTTTGCAGGGTAACCAAGCGACACCAAGGGGTCGCTGGTTACAACGGTCAAATCGTGGCGACATTGCAGAAGAACGCGTATGCAGACGAGCACGACATGCTCCAGTGGATCGAGAGTGTACTTTTTGTGCCTCCTGCTTTATTTGCCCCACGGGTTTCGTCTCAATGACTCTTTTATGTGCAGGTGTGGTACCAAGATCTAGATGAGTGCCGATATCTGCTCCTGGACAGCCTGAAGGTCCATCGTATGGACATTGTCACCAAACGGCTGAAACGAGAGCAAAACCCAAGTCGAAAACATCCCGCCTGGTCTTATCAGCATATGTCCGCCGATGGACGTGTTGGTCATGAAGGTGTTCAAGGACAGCCTCCGAGAGCTCTACTTACGCAACCACATCGACGCTCATTTCCCTGATACCCCAAGCAGCAGAAGACGACTCATCGCCCGCTTGGTAGATAATGCATTACAGTAGGTACCCCACAAACTGTTGTAAAGGGGTGTATACTGTGCGAGCATATCCCAATAGGGCCGCGTGATGTGGACGCCAGATTCGGAGTCGCGCTTCCTCTGCCACAATGTGAGGAAAGTGGAAGTCAGATGTTGAGCAGTCATATTTGTCATTTTCTAATTAGCTTCTAGCTTTTTTACTTGTCCTACTTTTGTTGCTAATATGTGGTGAGTCGCGAGTCCATGCAAGAGAGACGTTTCTCCTCGCGGCATGCGACTCACGTCATGTGAGCGATCAGCTTGTACTCGTAGTCACATCAAAAAGCGTGTCGGCTGCAGCCTGGGACGGAGCGGGTGCTGTTGCCGACATTGCAGCTGAGATAAGCACTGTGACTGGAGCCAGTATCGGAGTCAGAGTCGGAGCTGGTGCGGACGGGTTAATGCTCGGCACAACACGCAGTTGCTGGCGTTCGTGGCTTTGCCTCCGACACGTCGCTGCCGACGGCGCTATAGGAGCAAGTGCGTTGCTGCTGCTAATGCTACTAATGCTGCAAAAGATTACCACCGTAAATCACGAAGATACCCGGTATCTTGCTGCTGTTCCAGCTCGAAGCGGATATGCACCTGTCCGCACAAGTCACCTTCTCGATCGTGAAGCAATCAACCGCAAGCAAATCGGGTCGCTGTTCCTGGTCTTAGCGAACGCTCAAGCCTCGTTGTGGCTGGGCACCTAGGCGGGGCTCCAGGCAGCACACGTCGAGTCGCAGCAGTGCTCTCTCTCTGAGCACGAGGGCATTGGTCGATACGATCTCTGCGAACATGAAGACTGACATCGAGCAAGGCATCAACTCCACCTCCCACGACGAGTTGTCGACATCGCTGGCGCCTATCCGAGCTGCAGCTACCGGAAGCGCGCGCGGACTGACGATCACGCCGTGTGAGGAGTTGACGTCGGCAATCAAGATCCTCGTTGACAAGGAGCAAGCGGCGGCGCTCGCCAAACTGCAGGGCAGCGTAGTTACGGTGATCGCGCGTGGTTATCGCGCGCTCAGTGATCGCGAGCACGGGTTGCCGATCGTCGGTCGTGATTTGCTGGGCGAGCTGGAGGGACACATGGCGGTGGCGATTATGATATAGCTCGAGCAAGCTGCAACAGCGCAAACGGACGCGCTCGTCATCCGGCCGTCAGCCGACGTCGTACTTAAACGGCAAATGACTGGTGAAGTTACCATTTTGACCGCACACGCCAGGGTTCACTTCTTACAGAAATTCGTGAATTTTGAATCAATCGATTTGACGACCAGAAAGGTTGTTATTCTCATATCTAACAGGAATTACCGAATATTAAACCCTCTTGGATTAGAATACCCATCTCGGAGCACTGTAATTTACCATTCAAAGAGCTGACATGAATGGATCTGCCAAGGCGATCAACTCCATGACAGCAAACGCTCAGCTTCTCCTGCACAACGCAATTGAGCGTATAAAACGTTGTTGAGTAAATTACCCTCAGCGAGTAAAAAAATTGAAATTTACATCGATAGCCGCGGTATTGTACACCCCTATAATACCAAATACAAATAGGTAGACTCCGTTATTGATTTTGGCCTCAAATTTACGAAGACCAAAATAGTTTTGTGTCGCTCGTAGAGGTCAGGATGGATGCATGTTGTCACGGGGCGTGGTTCCGTGACTAGCGTGCATGTGGACTTATTAGGAAGCGTGCTTTTTCAACTCTGACTTTTATTATGTTTTGGTTTTTAAACTCGTGATGAAACAAAGGGAAATGAAAGCTACCGAGGACCACCCATTTAACAGACCCTCTCTATTGGATGAAGGGGCGCTTCCTTCAGCCAATAAGAGGGCTCGGTCAAAAATAAGGTAGAAAGTCCTAGGGGTGTCCAACTAGGGACGCACCTAGCCGAAACTAGGAGCGTACCTGTTTGGGTGTGTACGGTGACTCCGTTACACATGTCTGTCGTCGGAGCACATCGCCCCACAATGATTTTTGACGAGTAACATTCAGGTCACATTTCTGTTATCTCCAAATAATCGGTCATATATGATACATTTTTGACAGGGTGTTGCTTGTTCGGGAAGAGAAGACGGCTTCCACACTTATATAGAAATGTCTGTTCTCGGCAGACATCCGGTTGTATTCGATTTATATTTCCTTTTCACCACACCCGCCCTTATATGGGAGGGTGATGCAATCTACCACCACCGAATCTTATGAATATGACAATCGTCGATTGATTAGACTGCAGACTCAAAGGCTTGAGTCCAAATGACTTACCGAGAAACTCATGTTGGAAGCCACCCCGCATTTAAATCACCTTCCAGAATCGATTTACACGTCCACCAGATAGACTTTAATTTATTTCGCCCACATCCACCCTTCCCTGTTGTAGCCATACAATACGATCATCACTTTGGCTATAGCGCCATCCATTAGAAGTACTAGTAACACGACACACCGCCCTGGTTGCTCGAGACCTGGCGGCATGTAACGCGCTGCAGCTGCTTGGGACCGACCCTCCTCGTCATCATCCAGCTCGCTCGCGCGCTTTGACGAGTTGCATCGGTGGTAGTGGCAGCGGCATGCCCTAGCCAAGTCCACGGTGGCATGGACGAGCCCGCACCCAGCAAATCGGCCTCGCAGCGCAGCGACGTGACAGCGACTACTAGGCTTGGCCGTAGCCGTGTTGAGAGAGGAATAGAGAGGGGAGAAGGGTAGGCGGTGAAGAGGATGGTACTATACACTCAACGAGCACGTTGTCCGCTTGCAGGCGAGAGCAACGTGTTGCCAAACGTGTTCAGCAGCAACAACAGCAGCAACAGCAGCAGCGCACCAAGAGCGCCAGCGACCTCAAAATTATACTCGTGCTGCATGCCCTGGCGGCCTGTGCTACAAGGATGACATAGCGATGGCGGGTGAGGGCCGCGGCCGACCCCGATCGCACCACCCGGCAGTGCAGCTATATCTGACAACGACCGCGGTTTGTTGGACCAAAAGGTGGTCCCAACACCGCGCACGACGATTGCGACGGCGCCTCCAGTCCTTGCAACAGTACCGATTAGTGTAATTTCACACTCAAAGTACAAGTAAGCCTTTAAACAAAGAATTTGTGACTTCAATTTCCGTTGCGGCTGATAACGTATTTTATAGAAGCGTGTGGCTTTAGCATGATTTTCCCCAATTCACCCCTATCCAATTTAGTCAGTTGCACTTGCACCAGCGACACGTGTACACTGTCCAGCGTCGGATTCATGTTGGAGCGACACGGGCGTAGCATGTCGCGCAAGTCGATTCAGTTGCAGACACTTGTGAATTCTGCTCAGCAAAGCGCTTGCTCCGTTCGATCAGCTTGTTGATAACCTTGCTTTGCGTGTCATGGAATCGTGCACCGGCGTACCACGAACTGTCTTCACCGCCGATTTTGGTCGCGATAGAGCCTAAATCGCCTCGATCGCGGAGCCCCACGGTGCCATATCATGCGCAGCGATGCCAAGTTCTATAAAAACGGCGCGGACACGAACGACGCAGGGTGTTGTCGGGTAGAGAAACTCAATCTCTTGAAAGTGCAAAACAGCGATCCCTGCAAATGCCTCACGCGTCAAATCTACAAGAGTGTGTGAGCTCTCACTTTCTGGGCTTAAAGTGTGCATGAGGCACCGCAAGCGTTTACTGAGCCATGATGGAACGTTTGAACCCAAGAGGACGAGGCCGGATAGCTCTGGGGACTCGTCGTGCTCTCATCCACTGAATGTTTTTGCGACCCGTCCGGCTTCACGCATCGTGTTTACCACATACGCAAAAGCCTTCGACACAGCCGTTGTCGCCCAGCCCCCTCAACGAAAGATCTATTGAAGTAGCAGTCTCGCCTCTGCGTTTGCCGCCCGAGCCGCTCAAAAAAGAATGCGAGGTTCAGCGAAGCAGTGATGCGAATAATGCCGGACGCACACAATGCGCACGCTCATTGTCGCGAGCCTTTCCACATAAGTGGGTACACCAGGCTGATTTTTCAGCTTTCGCTTTTGTTAACAAGTAACGCCTGCCTGCAGTTGTTCTTCACCAACCACAGTTACTCCGGCAAATGTAAGCGTCGATGTTCCAGTAACTGTGGTGATAGCGTCGGCTAGCGGGATTTTCTCGTCATCCAACCGGAAATCGTTCGGTGTTGGGTGGGGCCGAAATCGGAGGAGGTGCTTACTTTTTGTCGTTTTCGTGGTGACTGCCACCGTCAGCGCATGGACGACACACGATGTGACGCCGTCTCGAGACTTAGGGAGGACCCATCCTTGATTCTGATACTCATAAACCTCAGAAACAGAAAATCGCCTTTTGTCCAATCGGGTTACAATTGGCGACCAAATCGCCTAGCAAAATGTACAACGGTTTTATATACCTGGGAGAACCGTGAGCTGCGACTTCAGTGAGAATGAGGCGTCCGGTCTCCTGCAGAATAGCAACCACAGCACCCATACGAGCGCAGATCTCCATTTTCTTTTGGCGAACTTGCGTACATGAACGTCGTCGTCGTGAGTGTTTTAAGATTGCTCTTTGTGCGTTATGGCGCTCAACCCGTCAGTGCGTTGTCCTCGCTTGAGCAGAGCTTGTCAGTGTTCGCTTCGATCTTAGCCAGCTTTCTCTAGCAGGGGGCTCGCTGTGACACAAATGCACCGATGTAACTGTTCTTCACGTTGTCATATAAGAGCTTATCGTGTTCCCCCAAAGCGACATGCCGTCTAACCTCGCCCGCCATTCGATGGACATCTCGGACTTGTCGAGAACAAGCACGGCACACTTCCTGTTGGATCGCCTCCGATGGCCACCTCTATGATTTGGCGGGTGGTCTTCACGCTCGCCACGAACGCGATAAGCGTGTTGACCGCAGTGGCGCATGCGCGGGCGGAGTTCGCTGGCACCAACGACGACATATTTGGTTGTACAAAGCACCGCAGCTAGCTTCACAATTGTTTCCTCTTTATTGTTACTAACAAGTTCAGTGTATTAGCCGAAAGCGTTTGGGCTGACGTCGACGACATTTTCGTCGTCTCCGCATCGTTCGAGATGAAAATCGCCGATTTATATACCGTTCTACGACTCTATTAGCAGCGAGCACCGTGGTGCACCCGCAAAAGTGCGCACTCTGCATCACAGATATTAACTACTTTTGGTACCAAATTACCGCCGACGGAATAAAACCACTTTCGTCAAATACCAAGCCGATCGATCGGATCGAGGGACCAAGAAGCAAGTTGGATATGAGGAGGTCTGTCAATATAATAATCTTCTCCGTGGACATGTGGCCGAGACGAGCGGAGACACTGACGCCACTGCTGCCACTGAAAGTTGCATTCCTTTGGGAGAGTGTCAAGACTGAGCATTTGCTTCAGCCAAGCGGATGATCGTGCAGTAAGTGGCACTGGAAAATCCAGACTTTGGATCTCGGTTCGAAGTGTACTCCGGCGCGTCTGATGAGTTGGTGGGAGTGTCATGCAGCATGGGTGCGACTAGCATTCTGGACCGTAAAAAATCACAAGGGGATGCAGCGACGTTTATACTAGTCGGGGATAAATGATCACAGAGCAAATCAATTTAACTAGAGTTAATTCTCAACAAAGCGCAGTACACCATTTCCCGATTGGTTTCGTCAAAAGCGCAATTCAATTCGTCAAAAGTTCAAATTGTTTCGTCAACCTGTACTAATTAATATTACCACACGAAAATTTTTGCAGTCGTTGAATGTAAGTGATTCAATCACTCACCCATATCGGCATCCCTCAATGTCAAAACCACCGCGTGAAGCGAAGCGTGTGAGATGCAGATGCAGCGGAGTGGTTCCAATATACAAGTATGTATCAGCAGCTCTCACACCGCAATCTTGGCAGCTCTGCTGTTCTTCATGCTTCACTCGCGCTCTCTGGACCACACGTTCTCGTTTGTCTCGTCCATATAGACAATCGTTGATTGTATGCTGCTTGGTGCTGCAGCAGCAGAGGCAAGAATTGCTTTAGCTCCGCTTCTCCTTGTCGATGGGATAATCGCGTCCATTTCGGTCGACCGCGACACCGTCACGCCAAACTCCTCCTCCATCGCAGTGTCGGTGACCCATGAAAATTCTGTCAACTGTAATGGATTACAAAACAAAATGCGAGATATGTGCTATTACAAAACAGAGTTCGACGAAATTTGTTAACATTTGGCGAATATTTTTGACGCTTTGACGAAACCAATCGGTAAATGGTGTACATGAATACTGTCGTGCGTACAACACCCCCGTTCTGTATTTAACTCGCATAAATTTTACTACTGTTTGCTAGCTATACGATTCTCCGCCATAGATTGGTATTTTACATTACTATTTTTAACAGCCTCTGCCACAACCAAAAATTACACCCTCTACAAGGGATATTGTGATTACTATCGTAGCCGTTGGAGCAATGATGCATTGACATCTAAAGCGTTACAACATTCAGATGAACTCGACGTAGGAGTATAGCTCGATAGGCTGGTAGTGTTCGTGTCTGCGGACGAGAAGCGTGTCGCTTTGTCGCTTCGACAGAGCTTTTTGGTGTCAAAAACGAAAAAAGTCAAACGCAATTTGTTTACAATTGACGAAAATAATTTAGTTTCAAAATTAATTTTCGTTCTCCTTTTTTGACATGCCAGAATGTCAGCAAACTTTTGTCACGCTCGTTGAGCTTCGAATCTTTCAAATATTAGCATATCAGCCGGACCGCCATAAGGAGGCAGTCATGCTGTGAAAAACACGTTTGATTTGAGCTAAAATTGACAGAGTAAAGCTAATTTTTCGGTCAAACTGTTTTTTCGGCGCGTGGTGTGGACCTCTTCGGACGACCTGAAGTTATTTTCAGTTTTTGATTTTTCAAAGAGCTCACGACATTTCTAGAAAATGTCGCATGAATGTTACCTAAACGGCCACAAATCAGAAAAATAGTTTCAGAAAAGGTACACCAAGTCAGATCTCGGAATAACTCTGGAAAAATTCCAGAGAATATATTTGTTTTAATTTTTTTGCTATGTAAACTTTGACGACCAGATCACGTGCGGTTTGACGTACAAACCGCGCTCTTGTATACAAACAATGCTCTTGCATGCAGTGCACGGCGGTGCGATGGCAGTGTCTTACCTATCGTACATGCACGCAAACCAACCGAGTTGCCTGGATATTTGAACTAATGTACGGTGTGTGTGTGGTGGCACTGTATGCTTGCGTGTTGTGCTTGTTGGCCAACGCAAGAAGACTGAAGTGCTGCTGCAGCGAGTGTGTTAGCGCTCACTGCCACATGGGCAACTAGGGCGGCGAAGCTCGAGAACCCACCCTAGTGCGGTATGAATGGACAAGAGAGCTGGATGGAGAGATGCCGGTGCCAATCCTAGTGTTGGCTACAGAATCAGAGCCGACATATGCAAATCCCACACAATTGACAACAGTGGACTACAGTAGTTGGCACTGACTGAATGGCGAAATCGTTTGGTATGTATGTTCGCCAAGTGCGAAAACAGTTGCTTTTTTAAGCCAACGACTGAGCGCAGTTTTAATGAACGATTTGAGGCTCAGAAAGGTGAATTTTACTAAAACGAATTTTGCAACAACAAAAAGTTGAGTACTATTTTCATGGATACCAGAAATTGAAAGGATTTCGCACAAATGACTTTCCTTACTTTACTTGAGAGCTTTTTGAGTTGACAAGTGTTTTCAGTGATCGTAAGAGAAGATACTTGCCTCTTGGTCATTTTTATTTATCCAAAAGATATGAAAACACAGTTCTTTTTTTGCTACTCATGTGGGCGTTTCGCAGAGTGCGTCGTTAACTTTGTATTAGATTAGTACAGGTTTTAAATTGCGATGATCAAATCTGTCGCGAGTCCAGGCGTCTTTCTGTCTGTGGCATCATTTTTTTACTTTAACTTTCGATTAGAAAATCAGATAAGATGAAAAGAGTCAGAGCAAAATTCCTCATTTATGTCAGTGTTATTTTACAACCGAAAAGATGTTCCAGTCACAAACAGCCAGATTATATTAATCAAAAGTGTCAAGTTGGCAAGCGTACTGAAACACGATATGTGCCGTTTCTCACATATTTTGAGAAACACACTCATGATGGAGTGTCCCCATCGCCTGGCTTACAACGTCACACCTGGAGTGTTCGGATGTTCCTGTCCGAAGCTCCTTGAGCTTGCTGGAGCTCTTCGGCAGCCTCTCATAAATCACCGGCTTGGTCCTTAAACCACACTCTTCGATTCGCCTTGTAATCGTCACTCTCTCCAGCTCTCGCTCAAGTCGTCTGGTGCTGTGCTCCTGAGACCTTCCATCCCATCTGATCCCGCCCAACCTTCCAGTTGACACCAAGTTCCAGTTTCGCCCAACATGCGCGTGGTCGTCTCCAGCGTCGCCGCGCTGCTCGCGCTCTCGAGTCTCACTGAAGCGCTCAACGTGCGTATGTACGGACTCAACTACAACTCGCGCAAGGGTCCGGACTGGGCTCCCACTGCCCAGAAATGCAAGACTCCGAAGGAGATCAGGGACGACATGTACGCGATCCGGGACTTCACACAAATCGTGCGCATCTACTCGCTCGTCGACTGCGACCAGGCCCAACCAGTGCTGCAATACGCAAAGGAGGCTGGAATGAAAGTCGCGCTTGGCATCTGGACGAGTCCGGACCCGACGGATGGCGTCGTGGACAGCGAGATCAACAAACTCGGCGAGCTTATCAGCGGCGGCTTTGTGGACGACAACGTCATGAGTCTGCACGTCGGCAGCGAGATGATCTACCGCGAGAAGTACTCCCAGAACGCAGTCAACTTGGCCATCAGTTACTACAACAAGGCGCGCGACTACGTCCGCAGCCGCGGCATTACGAGTGCGAAGCTCCCCATGACCATTGCCGACGTCGTGGACACGTACACGCAGTACCCGAACCTCATCGACGTAGTCGAGTACGTCTCGATGAACCAGTTTGCGTTCTGGGAAGAGATGAAAGGCGAAGAAGGCATGGCCGAGATGCTCGACCGGATCAAGTTGCTGCGCACTATCGCAGCGGACAAGGGCAAGAAGTTTGTGATAGGCGAGGTCGGCTGGAGCTCCGATGGCACTGGTGAGGGTGTGATCGAGGCGACGCCCGCGGCCCAGGCCCGGTTCTTCAAGGACTTTTACTTGGCCGCACAGACGTTCAACTTTGAGTACTTCTGGTTCATGGCGTTCGACTCCAAGTGGCGCATTGCTCAAGGCGACGACGCAGTCGAGGCGTCGTTCGGCATCTTCAACGAGGATCGTACGATGAAGAGCAACTTCCAGAGCCTCACGATCGGAGGCAAGCGGGAGCCGAAGGTCGTGCGCAACGTCGGCACGCAACTGCTGCTGACCCAGAACGACCTCGCAGTGAGCATGACGGCGGACGCGAACACGAAGCAGTGGCTGCTCGCTGAGCAGCAGACGTGGTTCTACGACGCGGCCACGAGCACGCTGCGTTCAAAGGGCAATGACCGGTGCCTCGACACGTGGGAGGGCAAGAACGGCGCGGTCGTGCGGCTTTACGCGTGCGTCGAGAACGAGAGGAACCAGAAGTGGACATACGAGGCAGCCACCGGCCGCTTGCGTCACAGCACGTACTCTGCGTTCTGTCTTGACACGGACCCGGCAGCTGGCAACAAGCTCCAGCTCTACGGCTGCTCAGACAACAACAAGAGCCAGCAGTGGCAGATCGGGACGCCCGGTCAAGGCCCGTCGACGGCTGCAGCTCCGACATCAAGCCCGACGATGGCTCCGACGGTCACTCCGGGTGCGGCGGCTTCGACGTCTACGTCGGGTCCGACCGATGCACCAGCGCAGGCCACGGACGGCTCGGTGCGTTTCTTCACGAAAGAGTCGGCGTCGACGCACTTTGCGCAGCTCGTTCGACTCGACGGCGAAGTCGGCATTGGCTACAGTGCCACGGGTGCGCCGACGTCGCAGTGGTGGTACCACGGCAGCAACAACCTCGTGCAGTCCAAGGACTCAAACTTGTGCCTCGACGCGTACGAGAAGTGGGACGGCGGCCGCGTGCACGTGTGGCAGTGCAACCCGAACGAGCCGAACCAGCAGTGGTCATTGGACGCGACGACTGGGCAGCTCAAGCACCTGACGCACCAGGGCTTCTGCCTCGACGCGGACCAAGCGTCAGGCAAAGTCTCGCTCTACTGGTGCCACTTGAACAACAACAACCAAGTCTGGCGCATGGTCTCGAACGTCGCCAAGGGCGTGCGGATCCAGAGCGCGGTCGCGACCGACGCTGTGTTCGAGCCAAAGAACGCCGACGCGATCACTGGTGTGCAGTCGACGACCCGCGACAGCCAGGAGTGGCTCTGGGACGCCGCTGCCCAGCGTGTCGTCTCCAAGTGGCTCGGTGGCTGCCTCGACTCGTGGGAGGGCAAGAACGGCGCCGTCGTGCGCCTCTACGCGTGCATCGACGGCGAGAAGAACCAGAAGTGGAGCTACGACACTGCCAAGTCCGCGGTCAAGCACGCGACGCACACGGGCTTCTGCCTCGCGTACGACGCCATGAACACCAAACTCGTGCAGCTCAAGGCGTGCGACGACAAGGACGAGACCCAGCGCATTCGCATCAACGCCGCCTAGACGATTCGGACGGGGATAAGGCACTGGATGCCCCATACCATGGAGAGTGATGCTGGCGTACTAGCGTAGGATGAGAGTGTACCAGTATACTAACAGCTCCGCTAACAGCTACCAATGGATGCGTTCCGTGGTTCCATTCCATCGCATGTCTCCGTCTTGGCTTGCGGGTGTCTACTAGCTGTTCGTCCCTGTCGAGTACGTCAGTCAGTGTCTCTCGTTGCTCTGTTCGTCGTCCTCCTCGTCGTACGCGTCACCTTCTTCGTCCTCTTCGTCTTCTTCCTCCGTGTCGTTCTTGTCACTATCGGCGGACCCAACAATGCCGATCGTCTCGAGGTCGTCTTTGTACTTGGCGACTTCGTCAGCGTACCGCAACCCGTGGCGAATATGGCGCAGCCGTAGGCTGAGGTTGAGTCCCCACGCTTGCGGCGGGTACGGCGCTTCACTCGGCACGACAAAGCCGTCGTCCATGTCGGCACACGTGCCGCTGTGCAGCGACGCGTACGCCTGGAACGACGCGAGCAGCACGTCGCGCCAGTACTCGTCCTGGAACGGCGAGAGGGTCCCTGTCGGCGCGATGCGGCGCTGTCGCTTCTGGCTCGCGAGCCGGCCGTCCCGGGTCTGGAACGGCAGCAACCCGCGCTCGCGCTCGCTGTACCGCTGCAGCCACGCGCCGAGCCGGAAGCCGCGCGACGACTCGGGCCAGAGCTCGTCGTTCACCGGGATGACAAAGTCGCGCGGGACGTCGCCTGGGCCGTAGAGCTGGGCGTAGATGTCGAGGTACGGCTGCACAATGTCGCGGGTCGTCATGCCCATGGACGTGTCGTTGAGCCGCCAGACAAAGCCGAGCTCTGCGAGCCGCTCCCGGTGCTCTTCAACCTGCTCTGCGTGCTGCTTCCGGCTCCGAATGTTGCGGATCACGTGGCCGAGTTTGATCCCCCACGAGCGCTTGGGCCACCGCGTGTCGTCCGACGGGACGACAAAGCCCTGGGGCACGTTACAGTCGCCGTACAAGTGCGCGTACGCTTCAAGCGCGGGCATGACTTTCTGGACAAACGTACTCTCAAGCACGTTGAACGAAAAGCCCATGCTGTCGAGCTCGTCGAGTACGTCGACCACGTCGAGCGCGTACCGACCGCCGCGTCGCATGAGCGACACTTGCTTCCCAAGGCGGTAGCCCCACGTACTCGCTGGCCACGTAGCGTCGGTAGTTGGGACTTGGAACATTTGCGGCACGTCACAGTGGCCGTGGAGCTCGTAGAAGCGCTTGAGCGCTGGCAAGAGCTGCTTCGACCAGCGCCCAAAGAGCGCTTCCCACCGGTACCCGAGCGTCTTGAGCGCGAGCTTGTGGGCCGGGAGCTCGGCTTCAAAGAGCCCACTCGCGTTAATGTGCGCGACGACGTAGCCGAGAGCCAGTCCGTACGCAGCCGTGGGCCACGGCGGCTCGTGTGGCACGACAAAGTCAGTGACAATGTCCGTGTGGCTGTAGACGTGCGCGAACGTCTCGAGTGCTGGGAAGACGCGTTCGCGCCACACTGTCGCAGGCAACTCAGCGTCAAAGAAGTCGAGCGCGTCGAGCTCCCGCTTGTGGGCGAGGGAGAGCTCGTCCTCGTCGATCTGAGCCACGAGACGGCCGACCGGGTAGCCCCGCGACTTGGACGGCCACCGTGCGTCGTCAGACGGGACAACGAACCGGGGCGGCACGGCGCTGTGGCCAAAGAGCGCGCGAAAGACCGCGAGTGCTGGGAGCACAAACTCTGCGCGCTTCCACTCGGCGTCGCTCCAGACAAAGCCGACCGCGTCCAGCTGCGCGACCTGGGCCGGCGGCACTGACCGGCTCTTCTCGCGCCGGAGGAGCTGGCAGTGGCTCCCGAGCTTAAAGCCCCACGCTGCACGCGGCCAGCGCGAATCGCCACGTGGCACTTGGAACGTCTGTCGCACGAACGCGTGGCCTTCGATCGCACGGAACGCGCGCAGCGATGGCAGCACTTGCTCTTCCCAGACGTACGTGCGCCAGTCGTCGTATGGGAACCCAATGCCTCGGAGCTGTGCGCGCTTGTGCTCGCCGCAGCGGCCGCGCGTGAAGAGCCGCAAGCGCCGCCCGAGGTCCAGGCCGTGCGCCTCTGCCGGCCACGCACTGCTGTCGGCGGGCACTACGAAGTCGGGCGGCACGGAGAAGTGGCCTTCACGCTCTGCGAACGAGTGCAGCGCGCGCAAAAAGAGCGCGTCCTTCGACTCAGCCGGTGCGGCGGCGGAGCTGGCGCTGGAGCTTACTGACGAGCAGAGTGCACGCACGCGCGGTAGCGCGAACAACTGCGACAGCCGCCTCATGCCGGACACACGCACGCACACGCTCATTCCTCGCCGTTGACAGGCGAGCCGATTAGAGGAAGGAACAAGATAGTGAGGAAAACGAGAGAAGCGCACTTCGAATTTCTCCCTTGATTTTGGAGCTGCATCAATGACTGGGCATGGTGTTTGTTCGTACTTATACTGTTGTACACAGTACTGTATCACCTTCTGAATTTGATACCCCTTCATCTAGGGGTTTGGCGGGTCTTTGATTTTGGCTCCTTTTTCTGACCATCTGGTGGTTTTCTAAATTCGCACAGATTACCCTTTCAACTCAACGGTTACAAATCAGGCCGTCATTTTTTGCGCTTTGACCTGTTCAGACAGTACTGTACCGGTATTGACATTTCTTCAGGAAGACGCGATTCAGTTCGGCGATTTCCCCAGTCTTCGCGTTCCTCTCGCCACCATTCCGCAACTGTTTGTGTCGTACTCGGAGTACGAGTTGGACGCCTTGCGCTGTAAGATATGTACGGTGAGCAGTCAACGGACTGTGCTGAGCAAACATCTGCACCGTACACGGTGAAGCCGCAACGCTCGCTCTAAAACAGCAGAGGCCAACTTCGCTGGCGTGTTGTCAGACAATGAGCAGCACCAACGCAGGCAATCTGGCAATCGTGTTTCCTGTATAACGTGTCAAAGACTTTGTCTGCGACGGCAGCACACGCGGCTCTCCATGTACATGTTGAACGATCTCTCCAATACCCCAACCGGCAATTCCAACGATAAACTGCGCAAGCTTCAATTGGAAGTCTTGGAAGTTCTAAGACTTCCAAGACTGCTACAACTTACAGACTTCCAAAGTTCTTCTACAAGTACGAGTAACAGTACAGAATGCCGAACGCGCAACAAACAAGCACGTCTGGTTCCTCTGGAACGCTCTCGCTGGGCCTCGCGAGCAGACTGCTGGGGACGGGTGCCGTGTACTTGTACACGACTCGTAGCCGAGAAGAACGCCTTGACCCTCAGTGCCGACTCGCTTCTGGGCTTCGACACCGCTGCAACTGTGATCTACCCGCCCCGCTCAGCAGACGCGCGGTCGCGTTCGTAAGCAATCAGGCTTCTTCTCGTGGCAGCTCGCTTGCATCTTTCGTATCCACGAAAATTGCTGGTGACTCGAGTCGAGCATAACGTTCTCGGCAAACCAATATTTTTTTTTTACCAATATCGATGGATGGTCAGTGCCACGCCAAGACACGATGGGTTCGCCGATCTGATCCGTTTGGACACTTGTCTCGTTGCTGTCCAGGTGGAGATTCACTCGACAACGACGCTCGACACCAGCCGATCGTTTCTCGGACGAATTCGTCTGCGTCGTGCGGGTTCGTCTGGGTGACCTCGCTGGTGTTGAAGTGTTGCTTTCACCAACACACTTCGAGCAAGCTGTGGATCTCCTGGAGCTCCGATCAAAATGAAAAGTGCTTGCTCCACACCATGCACCCATCGCTGTAGTACAGCGTCCCTTCCTCAGCACAATTCCGCCGATCAGCACTCTTGCACCTGCTCGCGCGGCTCGCTCATCAGATTCAAGGCAAAGCCCATTAAACTGCAGGTCCTGAAGCGCAGCCGCGGTGGTAGACATCTCCAGTCTGTCAGCCCCACCAGCTCAAGCTCAACCAGGAACTGTTTGTTTGTTGCGCAAATGCTCTCTGACTGACCCGGTTCTGACCCATCGACCTTCTCTTGCTGACGAGGATGCAGCACTCAACCAGGACGCGTCGCCTCTCGTCACTCTCCAAGCGCTTCAAGCGCTCCATGACCGCCCCGCCCTACACACAGCAAACAGCTCTCTCTCTCTCTCTTCCTCATTCCCGAATCTGCCCCACGGAAGACAAGAAGACGCCAGCTCAAAGCTAGCCATGGTGTCTCTGCGGCTCGTTGTTGCACTCGGTGCAAGCGTCCTCGTGCTCGCTGGTGCCCCATCACAAGCTCGCTTTCTTCGCCAGGACGCTGCTATGGCCGACTGCATCCCAGTCGGAAGCACCTCGACCACGTGGGACGCAGTCGCCAAGTGCACCGACTACTACGCCGGGTTCGTCAACTCGGACGCGCGCATCGCCGAGGGCTCCGCGTCCGTGCTGGTCTCGACCACCACGGACTCGGTGGCCTCCTTCGACGTCTGTGCTTCCAACTGCTTCCTCAAGAAGAAATGCCAGTGGTTCAAGGTCACCTCGGGCGCCACCAGCGGTGCGAACAAGACCTGCTCGTACTACCAGCACCTGGCGCTCGCGCCAGCCTCGACCGCCCCACCCACGACGTCGGGGACGAGCCAGTTCGGCTTTGTGCTCAGCGGCGACAGCGACTTCCTGAACCAGAACGTGCTCAACAAGACTGCGATCTTCCAGCTCGGCGGCTACAACTTCTACAGGACGCTCGACTCGGCAGGCAAAGCCATGTCGATGATGGTATCGAGCGCGACTGCAGTGTGCGCCGCTGTGCCACTGACGCTCTACCGCGCGTTTGCGACGTCGTACCAGACGGCCGACATGCTCAAGAAGGTCGCTGCAGGCACGATCATCAACTCCATGGACGCGTCCTTCACGCTCGACGCCTTCCTCTCGTCGCTCAAGCTTGGGACGAACTTTGCGGTCACGGTGCCGACAGACGACGTCGAGGTGAACGCATCCGGCTCAGTCGTGCGCACGGGCAAGGCCGGGCCGGTCTTTGAGTACCGTCTCGACACGAGCGGCCGAGTGACGCGCGTCAAGAGCCGGTACACGCCCGCGAGCGTCCTGCGCCGGGCCAGTGACCCGAATGCGAACGCAGCTGGCACGACTGTGCGGAACCAGTACTGCGTCCCGGCGTACCAGCAGCGGTACAACCTCATTCAGCAGCTTACGGACGCGACGTCTGCCGGCATGCCGTTCCAGGCCGGGCACATGATGGGGTGTCAGTTCTCGAACCCGAACGGCTTCTTCAACTTTGCGCCGCAAGCCGCGAGCTCGAACGCGCTCAACGGGTGCTGGTACAACACGGAGCTCTCGACGGCGCGGCTGCTCAAGATGGGGTGCCAAGGCGACATGCAAGTCCAGAACACGTACTTTAGCAAGCCAGGCGACATTTCCGAGATCGCAACGCTCACAGGGCCGCTACTGAACGCGAGCGCAGCTGCGGCGTTCTACACGAACGCAGGGAGCCAGAGCGCGCTCACCGTCCACAAGCCCTGCGGCTTCTTCTACCGGCCGGTCAAGATGTCACTCGACTTTACTGTTAGTGGCGCTGACGCATCGAGTCGCTGTGCGCTGCCGCTCGCGACGATCTTGGCCAAGAGCGGCAAGTTCTTCAGCGTCAACGCTGCAACGGGCGCAGTCGCGATCACGCGCGTGTTCGCGCAGTGGGCGTACGAGACGCCGCAGTTCTACCGCCTGCGTGGCATGGCAGCCGCGGACTTGCGGATGAACCAGTGCTACGCCGAGTTCGGGACGCTCGCGCCGGCGATGACGTTCACTGGCGACTTTGACCGTGCGTTTCTCAAGGTGAAGGCGACGGCGGTGACGTCCGTGGCGACTGCAACGTGCGTCTCGACAGCAGCAGACGGGACGTTGCAGGTTGGCCCGTGCAATGTATCGTCGCCTGCGTACCGGTGGACAGCGCCCACGTCGACGACGACCATGACGAACGGCGGCACCACCTGTGTGCACACGACAGCCAGTGCGACGTGTGTGACGCCCGAGTTCCGCTACGTGAAGCCGGTCGTGACGTTCAGCGGCTCAACAGCGGACGTGACGAACGGCGACCAGCTCGTGGACGGCCAGGTATTTGTCGGTGCGAACTGCCTCGTGCAGGAAGGCACGACGCTCGTGTTCAAGCCGTCGACGAGCAGCTCGAGCAACTGCCTCACGCTCCAGGCGACGTACACGCTCGACACGAGTGCGATCGACGACGGCGACGATGAGTAGCGTGTATATACCGTAGGTAGTGTTTAAGATGTCAATAAACGAGAGGGATGACACGCAGCAGTGAGGTTGGGCCGTTGCCAAGCAGCAGCACGTTTCGAACCACGCCAACTCCCGATGTCAATGACAATCAATTGTCATGCACATCAAATTAGGAGCTACTAATCGCGCTGACTCCCCTCGCTTTTGAGCCGAACAGTGACCCATTTTCATTTTCCTTCAAGTAAGAGTGACGTCACTGTTCTGAAATCCGTCTGAGTAATCTGCTCCCAAGTTCTTGGATCGCCTCCCCGTCGCGACAGTGACTGCAGCGATCATGGCCTCCGCCGCCGCCTTCCGCCTCCGCGCTGAGCTGCGCGGCCACGACGGCGCGGTGCGTGACTTTCTGCACCTCCCCTTGCAAAGTATCGTGGCCGATGATTGTTATGCTCACTCACCCTCTTCTTCACGATTGCGTCACCAGGTTCGCGCGATCTGCGCGCTCGAGAACGACGTTGTGCTCACCGGCGCCATGGACGCCACAGCCAGGAGCTGGGTCCCAAGCGCCGACGGCAGCGGCGGCTACGAGGCTCTCGAGGCCTCCACGCTCTACGGCCACGAGCACTGGGTGACAGCAGCCGTGCGCTTGCCCGGCGGCGGCTTCGCGACTGGCGCAATGGACAAGAAGATCCGTGTGTTTGCAGCGGACGGCGCGCGCGTCGCTGAGCTCGCTGGCCACGACGGCGGCGTCATTTCGCTTGCAGTCTCTGCGTGCGGCACGTGGCTGCTCTCAGGCAGCTGGGACGGCACTGCGCGCGTCTGGGACGTGCGCTCCTGGGACTGTGTCCACGTCCTTCCAGGTCACGAGAACGGCGTGTGCGTCCTCGGCCTCCCGAACGGCGTCATTGTCACGGGCTCCACTGGCCGCCAAGTGGGCAACACAGTCGTGGACTTCCAGCTGCGCTTCTGGACCGACTTTGCGCTCACAAAGACCGTCGCGGACCACAGCGGCCCGATCCGCCAGCTCGCCCTGGTCCCGGAGATTACCGGCTTTGTATCGTGCTCGAACGACGGGTGCGTACTTAGTATACGTACTTAGTGTGCGTACTTTGTTGGATCCGCACGTAGTCATACATTATGTTATTATGCAGGTCGATCAAGGTACGCACGCTGGATGGCGACGTCCTCGCGTCGATGGAACACCCGCTGAATGCAGAGGGCAAGCCGGGCTTTGTGCTCGGCGTCACTGTGCTGCCGACTGGCCACATTGTGTCGGCCAGCGAAGACTGTACTGCGCGTGTGTGGACCGCTGACGGTGCGCTGGTGCAGACGATCGAGCACCCGAGCGGCCTCTGGTGCGTCGCGAGTGTCGGGACAACAGGCGACTTTGTCACGGGCTGCGACGACAAAGTCGCGCGGATCTTCACGACCAACGACGCGCTCGTGTCGCCAGTCGCCGTCGCAGCGTTCAACGACGCGGTGCAGGAAGCACGACTCGTGCGTGAGCGTGGACCGAGTGGCGTGGAGATTGAGAAGCTGCCAGCGTACGACCGTCGCGGGCAAGTGGTTGGCAAGTCGGACGGGCAGATCCAGATGTTCAAGAAGGGCTCGAAGGCGTGGGCGTGTCAGTGGAGCGGACCGTCCCGGACGTGGCTGGACGTACGTACGCTCTTCTGTTCGCTCCGACGTTGGATTACTGCGGCCGTTTGGAAGGAGGAACCAGGTCGGTTGGGTGGTAGCTGACGCGCTCTCTTGTGTGCATGCGACGCATTAGATTGGCGAAGTGACGGGCACTGGCGGGGGCGGCGGCGTGGTCGACGGTACGGCGTACGACATGGTGATCCCAGTCGAGATTGAGCTACCGGGCGGCGTGAAGAAGCTCGAGATCGGGTACAACCAGGGCGAGAACGCGTTCCTCGTCGCGCAGCAGTTCATCGACAAGCACTTGCTGGACCAGGGGTACTTGCGGGAGATTGCCGACTACATCACGCAGCGTGCAGGCGACTACCGCCCGCCGGTGCTGGGCAACAACGAGGCCGTGGACATTGAGATGGAGGGCTCGCAAGCACCGAGCGCAGTGGGAGCCGCCACTCGAGCGTTCAAGTACTTCCCGGCTCGTGGCTACAATACGTTCGAAGCGACCAAGATTGGCAAGCTCATGACCACGCTGCGCCAGTACAACGACAAGCTGCAGGCGTCCGAGGTGCGTGCGACGAAGGTCAGTGTACGCCAAGGAACAGACAGCCGCTCTGACTATGATCTCCCCTCTTGCTTGATTGGACGCCACAGGCTGATCTCACAGCTGTCGCACTGTCGAGTCCGGACTTGATCGCCCTCGAGCACATCGCGAACGTCGTGCAGGAGACGGCGTTCTACCACTCGAGCACGTTTACAGCCACTGAGCTCCGCGTGCTCACGACGCTGGTGCTTCAGTGGCCCGCGGAAGTCGTCTTCCCAGCGCTCGATCTGCTGCGTCTCGTGCTGGTGCACCCGCAAGGGCCAGTGGTACTAGGTGACGCCACACTCAGCCAGTTGGTGGAGCGGATGCTGGCGCTCGGGTTGCAAACGACGACAGCGACTGGAGACAACGTCCCTGTGGCGACGCGGATGCTGGCGTTGCGAGTGCTCGCGAACGTGTTCTTGCACGAAAGCGGCCGCAAGAGTGTGGTTGCTCGGAAGAGCGAGGTATGTTGGGGGCGAGTGGGTCGTGGCTTGGTGAACGGTTCGGTATGCTGACGGGTTGTCTCGGTCGTCGTTGGGGGTTCGTGACGCTCAGGTGCTGGCGAAGCTGCAAGAGTTTGTCGTGTTCCGCCAAAAGACCGTGGCGCTGAGTCTCGCGACTGTGCTGCTCAAGTGAGTAGAATGGGGAGCTAGTTGGTGGATTGAGGACGCGTGGGACGGACTTGCTGACAATGAGTGGCTGTTGTGATCTGCGACAGTTTCTCGCGCTTGCACGTGGAGGACCCGCGTGCACTGACGCCAGAAGACGTCGTGACTGTCGGCTCGGTGGCGGCAGCGCTGCTCAACGGCGCGCTCTCAGTCGAGGAGCTCGGGGACGACACGGTTCTTCGCGCGTTGGTCACGATCGGGACATTGGTGCGTGGTGTGCGGCGTGGGTATGTCCCATTGCTCCCCACGTGGCTTTTGAGCCATCTCATTTCATCTCATTTCGTCTCATTTTTGCAGGCGCTGGGAGCGTATCCCGAGTCGAAGGCGGTGCTGGCGGTGCATCTGAACATCTTCCTTGGTGGGAAAGGCGCGTCAGTGACGTCGGCTCCTGTGAAGGAGTGTCTCGAGGAGCTCCAGGTGGTGCTGTCGAGTGGCACCGAGTCAGTGGATGTGTGAGGGCTGGGGAGGGGCGAGAAGCGATTCCTTGGCTCTCGGGTGTCGGCTGTCGACAGTGAACGACAAGAGATAGAACGACAGAGAGAGAGAGGGAGAGAGAGAGGAGTGTTACAGCCGCACGCGCTCTTCGTGACGACATTGAGCCAAGCAGGTGTCGTGTTTCTAGGAGTGGAAGACGTTTTGAGCTCGCTTGTCCTACTTGCTTTGTGGTGGCTGGCAGTGGGGCTGTTGCAGCTTCGTATCAGTTCGCCGCTGTCAGGTGGCTCACTCGTGGGGCGGAGGAGCTGTTTCCTGCTTTCGGGGTCGCTCGCTCGCACACACTCGGGGTCTTGTGTTGTTCTTGTTGTTCTCCGTCGGGTGCGGGTTCGTTCAGGCAGCTCGTGCGGTCGCCAGTCATGTCGGAGGGCTAGTACAAAGAGGAGGAGGAGGA
>JAASFJ010000409.1:0-23533 GCA_023333755.1 Globisporangium uncinulatum
CATGAATTTGAGGAGGTGTGGTAGCACGAATGTATGTGGTTATACCACATACATTCGTGCTACCACACCTCCTCAAATTCACAGCAACCGTAGCCCGAGCAGAACCACGACAAACCAAAAATATTAAAGATTCCATTGGCTTTTAGAGGTACTTTTATTAGTGATTGTATTGCGAAATAAATGATGACATGAAATGTATAAGGGTTGGGATCCAATCAGACCTCCAGTCGGACGGCTGTAACTACTCTGGATAGAATCCAGAGAATATTTCTATGTTATCGACTAAGAGAGTATTGTTTAATCCGACTTTGAATTCAAGACTTACAAAAATCGAAAGTCGATACCGATATACTAACGCAACAGTACAGTTTCGTTGACATGCCATTACAGATTCTCAGGTACAAGAACACGATGTGTGCACACGCACAATAGTTCGGGCCGAGCCGTTCTGGTCCCGAACAGCCAAGATTATCTTTCACCGCCGAATTGCTGAAGCGGAGCGCTCGCTTCGCATCAACGTCAAACTCTTGTCTATAGTACTCATGAACAAGTTGCCTTATTGATGGCAGTACATATCGTTTTACAGCTCAACGTAGTTGGAGTGGCTGGCGAGATTGGATCTTCACTAACATCCCTCTTCAGTGACCAACTTACCGTGGCCGGCGTATGCGCTAGTCCGCAACCTCCTTCATGTCGTATAACTTCCTGAGAATTCGGTCACCCAGCTTGGTAAAAACGACCGCTGCCGCACAGCTCGGTCTTGAACTGCACGAGAGCTCAATTGTAAAATACTTGAACTTTGTATGCCTATCAATTTTGGTTCATCCTGTAATACCTGATAGAAAAACTCTCATATTTGGGTGTATCATACTCGGAGAGATGTCTGTATATAATCCCAAAAGTGACCCGTTAGGAAAGACAGTGCAACTTTTGAAGAAAGCACTCGCCGGGCAAACTAAAAGTTTCTTTCCCTTCACCATACGATGCTGAAGACATCCATGCGTTCGAACAGTGTAAAATCGCTTTGTCTCGCAATGTACTAGGATCACAATGACGCCTTCATTTTTGCGTGATCAGTTTTAGTTCCAACTGAAAAATATACAAAAACCAAGTCAGTCAAGGCTCCATACCACCACAGATAAGCAAATGCAGCATACTCTCCATCATAATCGCCCATCACTACAAGCACATATCATGCCGACGCTACATGGATGCGGCAATGGTGTATACAACTTCTACCAGCCTCCTCCACCACGACCCCGCCCAGTGCTCAATAGACAATATTTTTCTATGAAACCTAAACTGGCACCATGGATCAAAAAATTGTCACGGTATCATTTATCAAATCACTGTTGTTTGCTGCAAAATCAATAGTGATGATTGGCTGTTCCGGGAAAAGGATCATAATCTGTCACGGGATCACTGAGTTGTCGTTACGTTAGATGATATTTAGTTGCCTCAATGCTTGGCCGAAATCCCTCTCCGTTTGTTCATCTTCACGACTCGTGCACCACCAAGTGAATGCATTACAGAACATACAATAAGGTATATTCACTGAACGAGGGCAGGGCTGGCGCTAAGACCGCACAGCTTTTCACCAAGTACAATATCACCGAGCGTACGCTGCATCGCAAAGTTGCGGGCCGGAGAGCTGGCCCTGCAGTGCAACATCCAGTCCACCAACACTCCTTAGGCTGGGTACTGAGGACCACATATTTCCATAGGCAGTGCGAAGCAGCGCGGCTGCTATCCTATCGGCCACAACGCTGCCACCACTAAAGGGAAGGAGATATTTGCGGCGATGTTCGAGTGCACGAACAACAATGTTGACTTAAGGCGGGGTGGTCCCCGTGGTGCGGTTGCTACTTGGACGCCTTTCACAGCTCATATCACGTAAATCTTAAGTGATCAAGAGTTCGAGGAATGAAGTATCGACAGCTGCTGTATCAGCTTTTTCCTGGAGAGTCGGGCGTGCTGATGTTGAGTTCGGCACCAGCGCAGCGGGTCTACTGCGTGGACGAGGCGTCTTTGGAGCAGAACAGGAAATGGAGAAGGAGATTATGCTGATGGACTCGCGAAATGTTTGGAGCAAGTCGGTGGACGCGAGCTTTCACGTGACGCTTGTTGCATGTGCCTATCGATCGCATAAATTAGACTTCAAATTATTTCACAAAGTCTGCTCAACAGTCCAAGGCACATGTAGAATTAGTGTTAATTTTCTCTCCCGTTCACCTCGGACCAGTGATCGTGCACCCAACGCTGACGCCGAAGTTCGTACCAATTCAGCTGTCAATTATTCACACAAAGTCAGCTCATCCTTGCAACGCTTGAAGCAGACTTTCTGTTAACTCGGTTCTTTAAATGTTGCATGAATCCTCATTTTGAGAATAATTGTTGTGATCTGTCCGCATTGGAAGGCTTTGTACTGCTCTGGCAAAGAGTTTTTTTGTTTTGTAGATGGTCACGCAATCATTTCGAATTGCGTTTGAAGAGTCCACATTTTGGGACCCAATATCGTACTTTAGTATTATTATTGATAATACTTCACAACTAAAGAGATGTGGCAATTCGTTGACAATTTGTAGAAGGGCCGAAAATCAAATTAATCCCATATGATGTAATCGGTGTTTACATTTTGGGACCCAAATACACACTCAGTCGGCACATTTTGTTATTATTATTATTTAATAACCATCCCTAATCTTTTGAGTCGTCCGACTTTTTCGCGGCCATACAAATTTGTATATACTGTAAAACCCGAAATTGTGGGGACCACCTGGCTTCATGATTGATTTTAAGGAAATCACGAGGAAAAAGCTCCTACAAACACATACTGTTCATATTGATTTTTACCAAGGCTCTTCATTTGACATAATGAACCTCTCACGATAAATAAACTATTTATAACAATTAAAGGGTGGGAATTGGGTTTTACTAGATAGAGCAGTTTTATTTCAAAAAAGAGGCTGGAAGGGTGGTCCCACAATTTCGGGTTTTACAGTACTTTTTCTCGTGAGATATCGTAACAGCAAGATAACTCTCACGAAAAAACAAAAGTATACTTGTGGCATTTGTGAGGCTTTTCGCTAGAGGCCTTCAAAGTCAATGGAAAAAATCGTCCCAAAAACACGCACTGGAGAAAATCATAAAAACAGTGTTGAGGATCAATTTGATTTGGGTTAATTTCATTCAATTTGACCATGTTTGACACATTTCCAGATACATTTAGACGCAGTTCAAAGTCCCATTTGAAAGAGCAAAATTTACTTGGCATTTCTATGCCAAAATCTGAAAACTCATTTTTCGTACTTAACCGAGGTAACTTTTTTTGATGACTCGATCTCAGCAACCATAACTGCGATGCTTTCAAGCAGCGGCTCAATATATACCTGAGATAAAGAGGTACTTCGGTGTGTGCGTGGTTTAAAAACCTCAACCCCACTAGTATACTTTTGTTTGAGGGGTCTCATATAAAAATTTGTATCGCCGCGAATGAACAACTCTCAAGCGTGATAAAAGTAAGGTAACCAAACTGATCTTGGGGAGCGTGATAAAAAAAAGGGAATCAACTTTGGAATTGGGTTGAAACCGGAACAAAGTGCGTGATGCTCGCTCGCGAGGTCGCCGCCTCTGTGCTGGACGACGACGACGGAGACGACGAGGAACTGCGCTATTTCGACGACCGCGACGGAGGTGACGTCAGGGCGTACGCACCGGACAGTGTCGCGCATGCGCAGCGTACTGCGCGTGAGCGCTCGGAGCTCGTGCGCATGCTCCTCGAGTCGATCGCGAGCGTGCCAGTGGCGATCGCGCGCATCCACGAGAACGAAAAGCTACTGATGGCGCTGCAGCAGCAGATGGGCAGCGAGCAGCACGCGCTGCTGCGTCGGTTTTTAGAAAGCGATGGTGTGACGGAAGGAGGCGAAGGTGAAGGTGTAGGTGCGTTTGGGGATGACGCCCACAGCTACGCCGATGGTGGGAACGAAGACGAGGACGCCGACGACAGCAACAGTGAGAACGACAGCGCTGAGAGCAGCGGGTTTGGCTCGGATTACGAGCGAGACCTCGCGGACGCCGTGAACCAGCTCGTGATGTCGGATGACACGCTCGCAGCTGCAATGCACCACCACCAGCTGCTGTCGGCGCCGATTACTATCGCCAGTGGCAGCGACAGCGTGCTGGCGGACGAGACGCAGCGGGCGTCTGGCTCGTCTCCGCACTCGTCGATCGCGTTGGGCGCGTCGCCTGGGACCCTGTCGCAGGACGGCGAGCCCGTGTCGGCGCTGTGGCCGCGTCAGCCGCACCAGTTTGCATTCACACAGGAAGAGGAGGCAGCGGTGCGGGGCGAAGACGAGGTGTACAGTGAGATCATTAGCTCCATGTGCGAGGACGAGAGTCTCCGCGGTGAGGACGACGAGGAAGAGGACGACAATGGCGGGAACGACGACATCCTGGAAGGGGACGAAGAGTACGACGAGACGGGCAAAGTGTTCGAGATGGACGAAGACGACAGTGTCATGGACGCACACTTCAGCGGGTACAGGGCTGGGCGGGCGTTTGAGGCGGACAGCGCTCTGAACGCACAGGTGGACGTGAGCGGAGTGGGCGAACAGAATGAAGACGACGACGATCTGGACGCATCTGACGACGAGTACGAGCCAGAGTACGAGGTCGTGGAGCTCCGCATCATCCGAGAGAAGCTCAAGACTGGTTTCGAGCCGAGTCGAGACTGGCGGCCGCGTGTCGGGAGTCTCGTGGGCGGGCGGTACAAGGTGCGTGCGTGAGTGTCTCTCTGTCTCTCTGTCTCTGGCCCTTGACAGACCGAGTCGGTTGCCGCTCTCAGGTGGAGCTAGCGATTGGTGAAGCCGTGTTCAGCCGGACGTACAAGTGCGTCGACACGAGCTCGAACCGGAGCGTGTGCCTCAAGATTATCAAGAACAACAAGGAGTACTTTGACCAGGGCGTGGACGAGATCCGGCTGCTCCAGTACATCGCCAGCCAGTGCGACGTGGACGCGAAGCACCTCGTGCGCCTGCTCGACTTCTTTTACTTTCGCGAGCACTTGATCATCGTCACGGAGGTTCGTGTCGTGTCGATTGTTCAGTTGCTGAGAGCCTCCTGAGAGCCGACGGATGACGCGACGACTCACACGCTCCTTTCGCCTTTCGTGCAGCTGCTGCGCGACAACTTGTACGAGTTCTCCAAGCTCCTACTCGCACGCGGGGTGCTCAACTACTTCAACATGGCGCGGCTGAAGACCGTCGCAGCCGACGTGCTCGAGGCGCTCGAAGCGCTCCACACACTCGGCATCGTGCACTGCGACCTCAAGCCCGAGAACGTCCTCGTCAGCAGCTTCCGCGAGTGCCGCGTCAAGGTCATTGACTTTGGCTCGGCGTGCTTTGTCACCGACGAGCTCACGTCGTACGTGCAGTCGCGCTCGTACCGTGCGCCAGAGGTGCGTTTCGATTGCCCATCACATGGTCGCTTGTCGGTCTCTCGGACGGACGGCTGAGCTCACACACACTGTACGTGTGTCTCACTCACCACAGGTGATCCTCGGGCTCGCGTACGACCAGAAGATCGACTTGTGGTCGCTCGGCTGCGTGCTCGCAGAGCTCTTCACGGGCGAAGTGCTTTTCCACAACGACTCGGAGCAGACGCTCCTGGCGCGTATCATTGCGGCCGTCGGTGCGTCTGGAGTGTGAGTCGGTGGCAGCAGTGACGGCCTCTCACATGTTCTTTCACGCATTTGTTCCAGGACCCGTGCCTGCGGCGCTGCTCGCTGAGCGTGAGGACCTTCGCGACCAGTTCTGTGCCAGCGAGCTCTTTGAAGTGGACGCAAGCGGCGCCGGTGTGGTCGTGGGCTCGCTCCGGCTGCCAGCTCTCGAGCATGTGGTTCAGACAGGCGACCGGCTCTTCCTCGACTTTCTACGCTGCCTCCTGCGCATCGACCCGACACAGCGGCTGAGTGCGGCGCAGGCGCTGGCGCACCCGTGGCTCGCAAGTTGAACTGGAAGGAGGGCGAGGAAGGACATACAGAAGTTATAGACACCACATCCCTGTTGGCTTTTGAGTATACAGACCCAACTACAACTGGAGCTTACACACTGTTCTAAGACCGCACACAGTTTGCCATGCAAGGTGGGCGCCAGCATCACTGGCATCCTGACCATTGACCAACAGCGCAAGTACCAGAAGCAGTCAGAATGTACTGAAGTTCCTGGACATGTCGAGGACGTGGTTGTTAATACTGGGTTTTATCACTAGGAAAACAAGAGCGAACAGCCCAGGAATTCCCGCATTCGCGGACAGGCGAGCAGTCGAGCAAGGGTCGGCCGTGTCGGCACCAGCAGAGGCGGGCACTTGAGCTCAGTGCGAGTGACAGGAGTGCAGCGTGCTGCTACTGCTACTACAGTGCGTTGTACGTTGTGTGACGCCACTCTCACTCGCTTCTTTGACGTCGTTCGAGCACGCGCGCGTCGTGCACCTCGTCTCGTCTCACTTCGTTCTCCGCTTTGCGTGCTCGTTTCGTTGCTGCTCTGATGGCTCTGACACTCGCTCTTGCATATGCAGCTGTACGGCAGCAAAGCACTGCACAGAATGGAGCCCGCCAGCAACCAGGACGACGAGGAGGAGCAGCAGCGTCACCGTCACCACCACTCGCTCCACGACCGCGCAGCGAGCGAGTGCGCGGGCCGAGGCGATCGGGTGGCTGTGGATCGTGCGCTAAGTGCGAAGTGGGCAGCGTTCTACCCGGACGAGAGTATCGCTGTCGTCACGAGCGCCAGCAAACCGCCACTGCCTCCCCACGGTACGGCCATCCGTCAGTCTCACTTGTCTCTTTTAAGTGCGAGTGTCAGTGCATGTGGTCATGAGCTCACTAGGGTGGATGGGTGCGTGTATCTCAGGCTACGTGCCGCTTCGTGTCGGCCACGCGCGTCCGAGTAACAACAACAACAGCAGCAGCAATGGAGACGAGAGCGCGTCGCCAATCGGGTACACTGAGACCCGACAGCGTGCTGCGAAAGCGGAAAGCGTGTGGATCAGGACGCTGACCATGTGGCCTCTCTCTCTCTCTCTCCCTCTCTCTCTTTGCTGCTGCTGCTCCACCAGCTTCTCGCTCGACACGCTGCTCTGGAACGAGAAGCTCCTGGAAGACCGCTTAACGGCACTTAACGCGTGGACGCGGCGATCGCCGCCGACGCAGCGCCAGCAGCTCGATCGCATCAACTGGCTTGTAAACCACTGTAATACTACGACCTGACCCTTGTTGTCTGTCCCTTTGAGCACGTCCTCCTCCTCTCGTTCGACACGATTGGACACCTCCTGGAAGGTCTCTAGCGTCCGTTTCGTGCTTGACTTTGACCACCACTTCAGGTTGCGACACACTCACACACACAGTAATCCATCGCCCATGACGACGCTGCTCCTCCAGTGGCTGAACGATGAGCTCCAGCTGCCCCGCAGAGTCCAAGTCCTCGAGCGGGACCTGAGCAGCGGCTTCGTCTTTGCGCAAGTGCTCCACGTCTGTGGGCTCGAGCCGCACTTAACCAAGTACGAGGACAGCGACGAGCTGAGCGCCAAGGTGCACAACATGGAGCAGCTTGCGCTCGCGCTCGAAGCGGCCGGCGTCCCGTTCCCAATGCGCTTGCGGCGGTCGGTTCTGACGGAGGACCGGCCAGCGATCCTGCAGCTCCTGCTCCAAGTGAAGAACGTCGTCCAGCGTCACCGTGGGAAGAAGAAAACGAAGACGAGTGAGAAGCCGCAGGTTGTGAGCTCACGCGTGCACGCGAGCGCCAAAGACGAGACCGCGCTGCCACGGGACGTCGAAGAGCGGTTCGTGGTGGAGACAGCGCTCAAGCTGCAGCCGACGGCTGTGGCGTTCCGGAAAGACGTCGACATGGCAGTACACCTGCGGCGGTTTGACCAAGCGCAATGGACGGCAGAGAACGAGCTCCGGGAGGTAAGCAAGCGACTGACTGACGTGGGGAGCTACTTGCGTTGGAAGGCGGACTGAGCCAGTGTCTGTCACGTCCGTTTGTTCGCTGGGAACACAGTCTCAAGCGACTGAGAACGCAGCGCAAACAGCAGGCTCAGCCACAGCCAGGCATGCTGTACGGACGCACTTGAACGACAAGCGCGCGTTCGTGAAGGAATGGGACGCAGAGCACCTCGTCAAGTGGAAAGCGACGCAGGTACTACAGTAGTAGGAAAGCGAGGCTGTCGCTGTGTGTATCGCAACAGTTAGCAGAGAATGCTCATAGTAACCGAGGTGTGTGTGTGTCCGTCGCTGCTATCAGCGTCTCCACTTGATGGCGGAACAAGACGACCTACGTCTTGAGCTGGCGTTGCAGGAGAGAGCTCGGATCCACGCTCAGCGGAAGCTCGGCGGGATCCAACGCGACGCAAGCGACGGCGTGAAGCACTTTGAAACGAACTTGACGCGTCTGGGGCTCGACGGCGAGAGAGCGGCTGGAGGGGGCAACGCACCGGCTCTGCGAGCGATCCCCGCGACGGACGACGGAGTGCTCGCGCACTTTCGACAGCTCGAGCAGCGCGTTGAGGCGCTCGAGTTCCGCCCGTCGAACAACGTCAAGATGATGAAGGAGCTCCGTGCGCGTCGGAAAGCGCAGCTCGCAGCAGAGAAGGACCGTCGCATGCGGCGGTGGCGGTCGGGCGGCGACCAGAGCTCGAGCCCCGCTCACGTGACCCTGCCTGACGGCTGCAGTGCCGTCAGTCGGATCCGTGTTCATTGCTGCACCAATCGTAACACACGAGCTGACAGGCGGCTCTGTTTGCTTGCTTGTTTGGCAGGTCTCCGATCTCGATGCAGACTCGTCGTTAGCGTCAACAAGCCAGGACTCTACGCTGTCGTCTGCACCGTCTACGGAGAAGGGTGCAGCGGATGCTGCGACCATGTCGGACGCACCACGAAACGTCCGAGACGCGTACTTGGAGAGCAAACGCGTCGAGTTGGAAGCCAACTACGACCGACTGCGCGCACTGGGGACTGTGCGCAGGGACGCCGACGCGCAGACGCTGTTCGCAATCCGCGCCGACGGATACGCGAAGGCTGCTGCCTTCAAGTGGGCAGTGTGCGCTGATGCAGCGGACGCTCTCATCAGCCTGGCGTTCGATGTCGCGACGCGCTGGTGCGTGTTGCTGGTGTGATGAGACGTTGGAGGTGGAGTTTGACACCGACTGAGTCCGTGTGTTTATCAGCGCGTCAGGTGAAGCAGTGGACATGGACGAACTCAAGCGAAGTTCGTTCCTTGTCATGAAGCCCGAGCGGTTGTCCCAGGCGGCTCTAGCAAGCGACAACTACGACGAGGAGGACGCGTACGAGATGGAGGAGCTGGCAGCACAGTTTCTGTCGCGTACTGGAGTGTGGAGATCGTACTTTGGCGGCGGTGCTGAGTCGTCCTCGCAGTCACCACCCAACTCCGACCTAGCGATGCAGCGCTTTCTCCAGAGCCTCGCGACGCCACTCGCCTCCGCTTCGCTCGACACGACGTGGCCGCCTTCAACGAGCGCCTTCGCAATTGTCTGCGTCTTCACAGAAGACGCCTCTGGCGCTGCGTACCCACTGCGCGTCGCACACGAGCGTGGGATGGCGTACGCGAGCGTCGACTCGATCATCGACGAGTGCGTGCAACTGAGTCTCGACGCTCCAAAGCAAGCGGACGCAGCTGCTTCCCAGTCGGAGCGCGAGGTGCGTCACGTGCGAGAACGTCGTCTGGTGTCGTGACCAATCCCACACGAGGGTACTCATAGGTGTTGTGTGTGCGACAGCGCGAGTTGGGAGCGCTTGCCGCCAAAGCGAGTGCGCTCAAGCAGAAGAACGCTGTGTTGCCCGAGACACTCGGGGTGGACATGGTCGCAACGTACATCAGCTTCCTCCCACGTCGACATCTCGAGAACGACGAACACATGAGCGAACGTGAGCCAGTAACTGAGCACGACAGCGTCAATGGTGTCGTTCTGCACAACTTCCCACGGTGCGAGTGAGCGAGTCTTCTTCTTGTCTCCTTAACATTGCTAGCCTTCACGTCGCTCACATTGACTTTGCTGTGTGCTGAACCGCAGGTCACTGGAAGAGTCGAAGCTGTTCGAGCGAGCGCTGATCGCTACGATCGCCGATGAGGACGCTCGGGCTCTCCAGCTTGCGGCTCTCGAGAGCGCTCTCTCTGGGGAAGAGGACCAGTCACAATCTGCTGGATACATCTCTCAGGTTGGCGCGATCGTCACCATCCTCGCAGTGCCAGTAGCAGCGCCAGAGGCTGTTGCGGACGATCAGGAAGAGCCGACGTCGCGGCCTCCGACAGCTTCGAGTCAGGAAAGCCGGCGGACGCTTCCCGTGCCTGACAAGAAGAGCTCCGAAGCACAAGCAAAGGTGGAGCAGGAGCATGAATCAGCTCGACGACACGAGACCCAAGCGCTTCTCGATGCCTTCTGGAGCCGAACGTGTCGTCACACGAAGGTTCGAGTCTTCTAAGCTGTGTTTCGGGTTGTCGGGAGGCTACATCATGAGCGCTCACGTGTGATGATGGATGCGCCAACGCTTTCGACGCTTTAGATCGAGCAAGTCGGCATTCACTCGGACGTACTCGCCGAGTTGGTTCACGTAGGAATCGATGTGATGACGCACGAAGGGATGGCCGCTTCGGTGCTTGCGCTCCAGTGCACCGAGAGCACGATTCCAGACCAACTGCAAGCAGCCCGAGAGAAGCGACGCGAAAGAATGGACCCTCGACTCCGCGTGCGGTGGCTCCAAGCGTCAAACGAAGTGGCGCTGCCGGAGGAGAGCGTGAACCACGTCGTCGACACTCTCACGCAGGTTCGTCATAGGGCCACTGGTGGCAGTGCGTTCTCGCGATGTGCGTGGCTCATCGCTTCTTTGACTTGCTGGCAGCTGGAGCTGGAGCTGCACCACGACCTTCGCGCTCGCTTCCGCGTCGTCCGCGACGTGTTGCGTGACGTGTCGACCGTGTCCGCGCAGACGCGAGAAGCGCTCGAGAGGGAACTGGACGACAGTTCGTCGCTGCAGAGCATTCTCCACGCAGCGTCGGCCCGTTATCGATCGTCTGTGGCGGATAACGAGGTGAGGATACGACCGTGCTGCTTACTACTGTAACAGCTCCTGCACTAACCTAAGCTCTCGACTAACTGCTGTCCTCGCCCAGCGGTTCTTCACTGAGCTCGAGGTGCAGCTCGGTGACGCGGTCGACGAGAAGCGAAGAGCAGCGAACGCTTTCGTTGACGCACTCGCGAGGAACGAAGCGCCGCCACTGGTGGCTGCAGTTGACGCGTTCTTCCAGGCGCTGCCCTATTTCTGCTTCGTCCTGAAGGAGTTCGCAGTCGAGAAGATCGCGCTTCTCCAGCACGCGCTCTTTGACCGCATCCCTTTCCTATGCGACGCGAACCGCGGCGAGGTGGAGATGCCCATGGATGTGGCAAGCGGAGCGATCAACGCCGCTATCGGCCTCACCACATCGAGTCCGCTCGTGACTGAGGCCGTCGTTGACGACGTGACGCGCATCATCACGCAGATCGCGTCGCTCTTTTCCTTCCGACACGCCGACAGGGTTCGTTCGACAGCAACAGACGACGGACACCTCCTCCCAGCAGTAGCGAGCGCTGAACGACCAGAGTCGCACATGGAAGAGCTGCTTGAACGGAACGTCGTGGCCGCTGAAGTGCGTTGTCTGCTCGAGTGCGTCACAGCGCTGTGCCGATTCGCAGAAGAACTGAAGCACAGCGTCCGGAGCCTCTACGACCGCGACATCCGACGTCTCCAGCGCTCCATTGTCGACGACGTGCGAGCCAAGAACAGCGCTGTGGACGCCGTGATGCACGACTTCCGGCACAGTGGACGCGCGACGTGGCCGGTTCCCCAAGCGCCAGAAGCGTCGCTGTCGGCACTCGCGAGTCGGCTGCCGTCTCGTCACCGAGCCCACTTCCTCTCGTGCGCACAGATTCGCTCACTGATCGTCAAGTGCCTCGACAAAGAACGCTCCGACGCTGCCCGACCGCTCCGACAGGACGAATTCCTCTCGCTGCTCCTCGACGTCGCACAACGAGAGCAATTCCCTGGGTCGTGGCAGCTCCCAACGTCGCTCGCCAGCCTCGCGCGCGAGAGCTCCACCGACGACGCGACGCTCTCGTGGCGCCGACTCGTCAGCGCTGTCCTGAGCACGCAGTTCCTTGGCGTCCCCACTGAGCGGGAGCTGCTGGAGTGTGCGCACCAAGCGCTGGCGCTGGTACGAACCGACGCTTCCACACAGGTGAGCGAAAGTGGGGACATCGAGAGTCTTCTTCGGCTCTCTCGCGATCAGTTCACACGACTTCCGCTCTGGTTCGAGACACGAGGCACCAGTGGTGTGGACCACCACACCACAGTGAAAGAGCTGCTGTTCCTGCTTTTCAGCTCGACTGTCGAAAGCGACAGCTCCGTCAACAGAGCCAACAGCACTGGAGTACGAGGACACGACGCGACAGTTGCGCTCCTCCCAATGCTGCTGGACTGGTGCCGCCACCCGCGTCTCCCATTCAGCGTCCGTGACGACCTCCACGCGTTCCTCCCACAGCCCTCCAGAGGCCTCGTGCGCGCGTGTCGCGTCCTCACCCACGTGATCCCTTCGCAGTCGCAGTCACCAGATGCTCACGAGGTCGCACTCGCTCGCCAGCTCGTCGCTTTCGCCAGCCTCCCAGTCGACAGCCAGCGCCTGGAAACGCTCGCCCGAGAGCGCGCCACGGAGCCACTGAGTGCCGCCACCGCTTCTTCGTCTTCTTCTTCGTCCTCTTCTTCGTCGCTTCTTCTGGCGCTCTGCGACGCCTACGACCCCCGTCTCGCGCTGCACTTTCTCTTTGTCAACCCGTTCGACGCGCTCTTGCGCTCCGAGCCATTTGGTCCACAGTAGCTGCGATTTCTATCGGTTACTACACGCGAAGGTCGGGTCGTTCACCACTCTCCTCGCTGGTGTCGTCACCGTGGCTCTTGGAGCGCGGACGACGCGGCTGCGACTGCGACTGGCGTGCAGGGAGCAGCGCTGCCTTCTTGAGCACGTCGGCGTACAGCGAGTGCGCGACGATGCCTGCAAAGAGACCGATAAACCCTGCAGACGCCAGACTGCGCGCGTAACGCACGGCTGCGAGCGCCGCGACCACGCCGCCCGCGTACTTGAGCGAGCTCTCGGTGCGTGGCTTGGCGTAGAGCTGCGCTACGAGTGTCGCCAGCAGCCGCATCCAGCGGCGGCCGTGTGCGGTTGACAGCAGCGCTGTCTGCTGCTGCTGCGAGGACGGCGGTGACGATGGTGTCGAAGGTGTCGAGGAGCTCATGAGCACGCTTTTGGTGAAAAGAAAAGTGAAAGCTCCTCCAGATTCGAGTTTGCATGTTGTCGGGTATTATCCGTAAGCTTGCAAGCTGGTTTTATTTAGGCAGCACCCATCTCGACACTTCCTCACTCACCCAATCCAGGCGAAATGACATGCGAGCATTACCGCCGCCAGTGTCATGTGCGCGCCGAGTGCTGCCGCGAGTGGGTCGCCTGCCGCCTGTGCCACGACGCGCAATTCACAGACCACGAGATTGACCGCCACGCGATCAAGGAGATGCGCTGCGACGCGTGCAACACTGAACAGCCCGTGCGTCGGGAGCTCGTGACCACTCTTTTCCTCCGCCTTGCTCACTCACTTCCTCACTCTCTCTCTCTCTCTCTCTCTCTCTCTCTTGCTCACTAGTGCGCACAAGCGTGCTCGCGCTGCGGCACGCGCATGGCCGCGTACTTTTGCGCCACGTGCAACCTCTTTGACGACGACGGTGAGCAGAAGCGCGTGTTCCACTGCAGCGACTGCGGCATCTGCCGCGTGGGCGGGCGCGAGCACTTTTTCCACTGTGTCACGTGCTGCGGGTGCTACCCGCTCTCCCTGCGCGACCGGCACAAGTGCCTCGAAGGCTCCATGCACCGCGAGTGCGCGATCTGCCTCGAAGTCACGTTCGCGTCACTCGAGAGCGTGCACGTGCTCCCGTGCGGTCACGTGCTCCACAGCGGCTGCTGGCAAGAGTACATTAACCACGGGTGCGTGTGGCTTGGGAGTGGCTCTTGTGGGTATGAGGGGGAGGGACGGCAGGAAGGAGGCGTGGATCTCTTACGCACGTACGAGCCATTCATTCATTCATTCATTCATTCATTCATTCATTCGGGTGGTTGGTTGTCTCTTCAGCCACTACCGCTGTCCGTCGTGTCGGACGCGCATGTTCTGGGTCGATGACGGTGCTGACGGCGACGACAGCGATGAGAACGAGGAGAGTGGGGACGAGAGTGGGGACGATGACGAGAGCGAAGACGAAGAAGACAGTGACGCCACCAGATCGGCGAGTGGGAGTGCGGACAGCGACGCTTCCACCCACGCACAGGCAGCAGGCACCAGAGTAGCTGCTCGTAGCTCTGGGGCGAGTGGTGTGACGCAGGAGCTCGTGACTGCGATCTTGGACGCACTCACGAGCGCCGCCGACAGCGACAGCGACAGCGATAGCGACGAGCAGCAGGAAGAGGACGATGATGCGATAGGAAGCGCACATTAGCGCTGCTCAACAAGAAGAAGATCCGACATGTTGTAACGCATTCTAAATATGATGGCGCGCGAGTGATGGTCTCTTGCCGCCCGACTCTCTCTCACACACACACTTACATTCGCTCATGTGAGCGACGACGACGACGACGTGCGGTAGAACGAGAGCGACTTGCAGTCGAGCGAGCAAAAGTCCTTGAAGGCGCTCGCGGGCGCGTGGAAGTTGCGTGCGCACGAGCGGCACTGCGTCCAGCCGTCGCTACTGCGGCTGCGCCGGAAGCTGCGCTGGAGCTCCTCGGTCGAGACCGTCGCAGCGAACGAGCTGCAGCGCGTGGACGGGCGGCCGCTGCTCTGGCGACTCGCACCAGCGAGCGCCACTGGCCGCAGCTGCTGCGCTTCCTCTTGCTGCGAGCTGCTGCGCAGTCGCCCGAACCACTTTTTCGCACGCGTGCCAATGCCCATGGCTGTTCGTGTCTTGTGTGACTTGACTTGTGTATGGGCGGGTGGGTGGGTGGATACTGGTGTTGCGCGGGACTGGGCGAATGTGCGAGTGGGTGGACATTGAAGGAGCACAAGTAGCAGCACCAGCTGGAGCCTTTTCACTCGCTCCAAACGCGTGGTCGTCGCGCCTCTCGATCGACACGGTCGACGGGTCGACTCCAGCGCCGAAGAAGGAAAATCGAAGCGCAGCTGAGCTCGCAGGCATCACTCAGCTGTGAGTAACCGGCTTTTGCTGCCATGACGCACGCCGCCACTACCACAGGCCGTCCGTGGTTGGTGATTAGATTGATGGCAATGCAGGTGATGGCTGCTACCCTCGATGTGGTGTGGGTGCGCCTGAAAGAACGAAGAACGGTCTACACACCACATGCGGAGAAGGCGGAGAAAGCGCTGCAGATCTCATTGTCAGCTGCTAAACAGCATGCGCATTTGATGGCGAGCGTCGAGGTGATCGCAAGCACATGAGAACACCAGCGAGGTCGTCCTGGCGTGACGACAACAGAATGAAGTTATTGAACAGACACAAGCGACCCTCAAAATAGACTTTGAATTCTATTGTCCGAGCTCGTGCTGGATGGCTTGGCGATACTGGAAGGACCTCACACGAGGTCACGCAGGTGTCCCAAACGATGGATGTCCTCCTAGATGCCAGAGCTGTGAGCACCGTAGGTACGCTCGCTCCTTGAGAGCCACGAGCAGTGACTGAGTGGCTGCACCAAGCAACGAGACCTCGTTGGTGATCACCCTGCGTCTCTTTCCTGAGCAAGACGCTTTCGCCCAGTGCTTCTCGCTGCTGGTTGTTTGGTGATGTCTGGTCGTCTCTGGTCTCATCCAGACTGCTCGTGGAGACATGGTTTTCTTCATCATTCTCGTCACAATGGCGATGAGCTATGGCTGTGTGGATGCAAATACAGTACCAGTACTGTCCCAACCCCCGCAGCTCTTGTGCCGACCACTTTTGCTGGCTACCATCACTGCTGTAGCTGATCGATCACTCGACTCAGTTCGTTCTTCTTCTCGCTGCTTTCAGTGTCAACTACTGGACAGTACTGCACACTACTGTAACAAGTTCAGAACGCAGCAGAGAACACCAAGAACGAACGAGTAGGACAGTTCTGCGTGTACCTAGTGTACTGGACCAATAGTCGCAGGATCAAGTCCCAACAAGAAGAGAAGTACGAGAGTGTACGTCGAGTCGTCCATGTCGTGTTACGTCGTCGCTGAGGGTGAGGGGCCGTAGTAGTACTCGTAGAAGAGGTCCATGAGCGGCGGCTTGACGTAGTGGAAGCTGATCGAGTCTGGCGCACAGCAGCGGTCGCCGTTCTGCCAGCCAATGCCAAAGTGGTCCGAGAACCAGTTGTTCTCTTGGTAGATCGACGTGAAGAGGCCGTGGTCGAACGCTGTGTCGTCGTGGGGCTTGAAGAAGAGGTCGTTTGGGTCGTACTGGTGGAAGCGCTCGCGCTGCTGCTCGTCCCGTGTGTCGCGGGGGACGACGCCGTGGTGGCGCATGCAGAACGAGATCGCCCAGTCGTCCGGGACGATCTCGGTCGGCAAACAGTACGGCTCGTCGAACGACTGCGCGAGCTGCTTCAAGTACGCCCAGTTCATCGCGTAGCCGCCGCCGCCAGGCGTGTAGTACAGCCCGCCGTGCGTCGCAGTCTCGGCTTTGACTTGGAGAAAGTGTGCGACCTGCTCCGGGTCGTGGTCTTCGAACGGGTGGAACGCGCGCTCCATCTCCCACCTGCGCGCGTGTGGACGTCAGTCAGTCTATTGGTGAGTACCAACTGTAGCTATACCACGACGGACATGTCGTCACGCACCACTGGAGCGTCATGCGGTGTCCCAACAGCGTCGGCTCCGTCGCTGGGATCGCTTGGATCGCAGGCGACAGCAGGTACCGCTTGAGGTTCTCGACCAGCAGGAACGTGTCGTCGTCGCACTTGAAGACCCAGTCGAACGCGCCGTCGTGGAACTCGCGCGCCAGGAGCAGCACAATCTCGCGGTGCTTCTGCCACAGCGTCTCGTGCAGCGGCGGCGCTGTGATGCGCACTGTGGGGATCGTCAAGTCCTCTACGTCGCTCATGAAGAGAATCTTGTCGCACCGAGAGCCCCACGTGCGCTGGATCGCGCGCACACGGGCCTCGTGGTTCGCGTGGAACGTGTTGACCCAACAGAGCACGCGCACGCGCCGCTGCTCGGCCGCGCTCAGCGGCTGCACGCGCACCAACTGCAGCGCGTGCACGTTGCTGCCGAGTCGCTCTATCAGCTGCGCGCGGCGCGCGCTCTCGGCGGCGAGCGCTGGCGCCGTCAGCACACACAGCAGCAGGCAGAGCGCCAAGAGCAGCGGTGCCGCCCGCATCGCAATGTGTTTTTGTGCAGTGCAGTCTATTTGTCAGGATGATGTAATACTGTATCTCAGTTTGACACGATCTCGTCAAGCTCCCGAAGATCAACACTCTGAATGGCGCTCTGCGTGGGCCAAGCGCAGGTCGCCACTCGCCGCGAACTGTCAGACACGCGATCGTTCTTGTGGTGCAATACAACATATCGTACCCACTCGCAGGAAGAGCTCATTTGTTCACCACCTTCCTTCATGCTGTTTGTTTCGTCCTGGACTTTGTCGGGAGGAAATTGCCAAGCGACCACAAGATTACGGCTCTATACTTCTTGCGCATACGCTAGTGCGCTTCCGCTGGCAATCGCCACGCCACCACTTTTCGCTTCGCGCTCAAGCCAAGCAGCTCACCTGACGCCGCCGAAAGCAGGAGCCGAGTGACGCGAAGGCCTTCGCTCTCTCTCTCCCCCTCTCACCGCTACCACCACCACCTCTACCCCTCCCAGCCATGGCCGACTCGCAGGCGTCCCGCTCGCTGCCAGAGCGCATCTCGTTCCCCGACGAGGAGCTCAAGATCCTCCAGCTCTGGGAAGAGCTCGACGCGTTCAAAAAGTCGCTCGCGCTCTCCGAGGGCCGCAAGCCGTTCACGTTCTACGACGGCCCGCCGTTCGCGACTGGCCTGCCGCACAACGGCCACGTGCTCGCAGGCACGATCAAGGACACGGTCACGCGGTACGCGCACCAGACGGGCCACTACGTCGAGCGCCGCTTTGGCTGGGACTGCCACGGCCTCCCGGTCGAGAACGAGATCAACAAGAAGCTGAACGTGACAACGAAAGAGCAAGTGATTGAAATGGGCATTGCCAAGTACAACGCCGAGTGCCGCGGCATTGTACAGCGGTACACGGCCGAGTGGGAGCGGACGGTGAAGCGCATTGGGCGCTGGATCGACTGCGAGAACGACTACAAGACGATGGAGCCGTGGTACATGGAGTCGGTCTGGCACGTCTTCCAGACGATCTTCAACAAGGACCTCGTCTACCGCGGCTACAAGATCCTCCCGTACTCGACCGCGTGCACCACGTCGCTCTCGAACTTTGAAGCCAACATGGACTACCGCGACACGCCGGACCCGTCGGTCGTCGTGAGCTTCCCGCTCGTCGACGAGCCGGACGTTGCGCTCCTCGCGTGGACGACGACGCCGTGGACGCTGCCGTCGAACCTCGCGCTCTGTGTGAACGACGCGTTCACGTACGTCAAGATCAAGGACGTCAAGTCGAACAAACTGTTTGTGCTCGCAGAAGCGCGGCTCGTGCAAGTGTACCCTAAAGTGGACAAGAAAGGGTACAAGGGCGGCGAGTTTGAAGTGCTCGCGACGTTCCAGGGCTCGGAGCTTGTCGGGAAGCAGTACGTGCCGCTCTTTGACACGTTCGCGACGTGGCCAGGCGCGTTCCGGGTGCTCAGTGACGCGTACGTGTCGGACAATGGCGGCACGGGCATCGTCCACCAAGCGCCGACGTTTGGCGAAGACGACTACCGCGTGTGTGTGAAGCACGGCGTGACGGACAAGTTCAACTTGCCTGCGACGTTGGACGACAATGGCCGCTTCACGAACGCTGTGCCGCTCGTTGAAGGGCTCCACGTGAAAGACGCGGACGACGTGATCTGCAAGGACCTCAAGGCCCGCGACCGGCTCATATCGAAAGGCACGATCGTCCACAGCTACCCGTTCTGCTACCGCTCAGGCACGCCGCTCATCTACCGCGCGATCCCGGGCTGGTTCGTGAACGTTGAGAAGATCCGCGACCGCATCGTTGCGAACAACAAGGCGACGTACTGGGTCCCGTCGTTCGTGCAGGAGAAGCGGTTCCACAACTGGCTCGTCGACGGCAAGGACTGGAACATCTCGCGCGGCCGCTTCTGGGGCACGCCGCTCCCGCTCTGGGTCAGCGACGACTACGAAGAGGTCGTATGCATTGGCTCGATCGCCGAGCTCGAAGCGCTTTCGGGCGAGAGAGTCACGGACCTGCACCGCGAGTTCATTGACCACATCACGCTCCCGTCAGCGCAAGGCAAAGGCGTGCTGCGTCGCGTGCCCGAGGTCTTTGACTGCTGGTTCGAGAGTGGCTCGATGCCGTACGCGCAGCAGCACTACCCGTTCGAGAACAAGGAGAAGTTTGAGCGCGGCTTTCCCGCAGACTTTGTCGCTGAGGGCCTCGACCAGACCCGCGGCTGGTTCTACACGCTCATGGTGCTCTCGACCGCGCTCTTTGACCAGCCGGCGTTCAAGAACCTCATTTGCAACGGCCTCGTGCTCGCCGAGGATGGCCGCAAGATGAGCAAGAGCCTGCGCAACTACACGGACCCGAACGTGATCCTCGACAAGTACGGCGCCGACGCACTCCGGCTCTACCTCATCAACTCGCCCGTCGTGCGCGCTGAGCCGCTGCGGTTCCAGGACACGGGCGTGCTCGGCGTCATCCGCGAGCTCTTCCTGCCGTGGTTCAACGCCGTCCGGTTTTTTGCGCAGAACGCTGCACGGCTCCAGGAGAGCACGGGTGGCGTCCCGTTCGTCCCGAGCCAAGAAGCGGCGCTCGCGTCGACGAACGACATGGACGCGTGGATCCTCGCGGCGCTGCACAACCTCATCAAGTTTGTGCACGAAGAGATGCGCGCGTACCGGCTGTACACAGTCGTGCCCCGGCTCGTCGGGTTCATTGACCAACTCACGAAGTGGTACGTGCGGCTGAACCGCCTCCGTCTCAAGGGCAGCGCTGGCAACGCTGAAGCGCACGTCGCGCTCTCGGCGCTCTACGAAGTGCTATACACGCTCGCGAAGCTCATGGCGCCATTCACGCCGTTCCTGGCCGAGTACATGTACCAGTTCTTGCGCCAGTTCCACCCGTCGGTCGTGAACGCCGTCGAAGGGCTCGCGGAGGACGCGGACGGCGTGTCGAAGAGTGTCCACTTCCTCATGCTCCCGGACTTTGACGCGTCCCGCATCGACGAGAGCGTCGAAGCGCGCATGCAGAACCTCCAGGACGTGATCGAGATGGGCCGCGTGGTGCGCGAACGCCGTGCGATCTCGCTCAAGAACCCGGTGGCGAAGGTACTCGTGGTCTCGGCCGACCGTGCGGCGCTCGACGGCCTCGCGCTGCTCAAGACGTACCTCCACGACGAGCTCAACATGCGCGACCTCGAGTTCTCGACTGACGAGAAAGAGTGGTGTGTGCTCAAGGCGGAGGTGAACAACAAGGCGCTCGGGAAGCGTCTCGGTAAAGCCCTCAGCAGCGTCCGCAAACAGGTCGCCGCGCTCTCGCACGACGACGTGGCCGCGTACCTCACGACGCAGCGCTTGACTGTCGACGGTCACGTGCTCGAAGGCGACGACGTGGTCGTCAAGCGCGAGTTCAAGGGTGACCGCACTGTGTACGAGGCCGACGTCTCGGCTTCTGGCAGCCTCATGGTCGTGCTCGACACGCGTGAAGACGAGCAGCTCAAGCTCCAGGGCTGCGCGCGTGAGTTTGTCACGCGCGTGCAGAAGCTGCGCAAGAAGGCCGGGCTCGAGCCGCACGACAAGATCCACGTGTACTTTGCCGAGAAGGCCGGCACGTCTGGCGCGATCACGACGGCGGTGCACGCGCTCGTAGCGTCGATCGCAGCGTCGCTGGGCACGGCACCGGCGCCGCTGGCGCTGCTGCCGCTCCACAGTGTGCCGATCGTCGAGGAGGAGGCGCAGTTCGCAGACTCGTCAGTCACGATCGTCGTGACGCGTCCAGCGGTGTTCTTTGCATCGGACGACGCAGTGCTGACGAACGGTTCGCACGTGACGGCCGAGGACATCCGCACGTACGTGGCGTCGATGGAGTACGCGGACGTGAAGGCGGCACTGGCGACAGGTTCGCTGACGCTGCAGGTGCTGGAGCACAAGGTGGCGCTGGCCCACAAGACGCAGCTCTTTCTGGACGCAAAGGAGTTTGCTGCTGCGGGTGCAAACGCCGAGCTCCAGTGGCTCTGGGCGTAGAGAGAGAATGCGAGTGCGAGAGCGAGTCGCTAGTCGGCTGCGTTCGTCATCCGTTCAGAACCGATCCGAATCGAGTGGTTTGCATGGAACGACGTTCGTCATTCGTTTGTCATGAATTAATGATTGATTGGGTACGAATGTAGACGCAAACAACTCAACGCTCGCGTGCGCTCTCACGTGGACGCGCTGAAGCGGTGTTGGAGCCAGTCGTAGGACACGAGCACGATGCCGAACTGCGGCGCGATGCGGCCCACGCGCGGCCCCCAGCCTGCAAAGAGCGCGTGCACGCCGCCGTCGCTGTGCACCTGCTGCAGGGTCCGCACAAAGCCCAGCGGCGCCGCTCCACGTGCCTGCATGCGCGTCTTGAGCACGTCGAGCGGCGTCGAGAAGAACGCGGCTGGGACGCCCGCAGTAGACGCCGCCGCCATGGACCAGCCGAGCGACGTGCCGTCCTCAATCTGCAGCCGGCGCTTCGCGTAGTCGTAGAGCGTAAAGTACGTGGCCGCGAACATGACGTCGCGGGCGACGCAAGCGCTGTAGCCACGGTAGACGCCACGCAGCCCAAGCTCGCGGAGGATACCCACAGCACTCAGGGAGCTGTCGATCTGCATGCGCACTTTAACGATCTCGACCGGGTTCATCACGACAGATTGCGTCACGCCAGACGCTACAGCCGACGCGAGCGACGCTGCGAACGCGCTCGGGTCCGCGAACTTGCCCCTGACGTACTCGCGCGTAGCGAGCGAAATGGCTTTGTCCGGGACTGTGCCGCAGAGCTGCGGTCCGAGCCCCTTGTAGAACGACACGACGCCTTCGTGCTTGACAATGTTGTTGAGTACCTGGAGCGCTGAGCTCGAGACGCGGCTGTGCTGCATGCGCGTCTTGACGACGTCGACTGGGTACACAGCAATGATGCCGCCCATGCCGGCGGTGGCGCCGATCCACATGGACTGGAACACGCTGCTGGGCGGTGCGCGCACAACTGCGCTGGTCGCAGTCGCGGTCGGCGCTGGATATGTCGAAGCTGCGCTGGTCGGCGTGAGCGACCGCGTCGGGTGAGCGCGCAGCTGGAGGTTGATTGTGGCGTTGGCACTCATATTGTGTGTGATGTGAGGGTGTGGGGTGGTGACCTGTTGAGATCGACAGCGTGAACGGCAAGTGAGCTCATGGCCGAAAAGTTTTCGTTCTTCTCCGTCGTGCTCGCAAGCTGGTGCAGCGCAAGGTCAACGGGCGGTCACGTACCGAGCGAGTGTGTGCACGTCAGAGGCTCTCCAGTCTTTGGAAAGTGACTCGTGCGTTAGCTGGTCGCACAAGGTGTACGTGGCGGAACAACCGTGCTTACGCAGTCACCACAGGTCGCCCAAGCTTTTGGACGTGAAGTCGTGAGCGCGGATGCGCGAGTGAGTCACTCAAGCCGGAGCGCGAGGCGAGCGGCGCCGATGACAACCGCGGGACATCAGCCTGCGTCACCTCTCGAGTCGGGTGGCGCGAAAGCGTCGACGTCGTCAGCTGATCGGTCGTTTAACGACTTATCAGTGGCTATACGGAGTTGGAAATTGTCCGTTTTCAAGTACATATATGTATTATTTCTGCTACATCAAGTAAAGCAGACACACCTTCGAAAGTAAGATAAGTGTGAAAATAGCCGCTCCGAGTAATGCGCATTCACATACGTCACTCTGGATGGTGGCGAGGCGAGTGTCAACCCGTGACTAAAGTGACGTTGGGTCAGTCACGACGAATTGAAATCATTCAAAACATGCGACAATCTTTCGACTGGTGACTTGTAAACGGTGGCACCAATTTTAACCCCGATGTGAAAAAAATCAAATGTGTTTCAATCCATGGCTCGGAAAAACTTGTTTTCCATATTGTGATAACCAAGAATTTTGTCCGATGGAAAACTGCGCCTAAAAATGCTCAAGCTGTCTGTAAGAGACACCATCAAGAATGCTAACATGGCGAATTAAGGGAGAAGGAAATGCTAAAAGTTGCCATGATATTAAAAAGGCTGGTTGAAATTGGCTGCAACAGTCTCGTTCGCTTGCCAGCTCGCTTAAGATCGGAGGTGTTTGAACGCCTCTGTACTCGAGTTGAGAGAG
>JAASFJ010000410.1:0-23504 GCA_023333755.1 Globisporangium uncinulatum
CATCAAGAGGATTTGTGTTGTTGGAGGAAGATCCAAAAGTGAGCTCTTGGCTCCTGCTTGCGGTCCTGTTCTAGCCTATTTCTGCCGACTCAAATCCTGGTCCTAGTACGTCACCCACTTACCTAATTTCGAACGACGCACGCCACCGCTCGCAGCTACCCGCTGCTGTTCCTGTTGCGAAGCTGGTTCCACGGCCACTCGGCTGGCGATCGGCTCTACGTGGTCGCACCGTTCATTCCTATATTATCAACTCAATCTCTCTTGATGGACCGACCAACAGACGCGCTCAACGCACGCTCCCATGCAAACCACATTGAGAGAACCTCGACCAAGTGGGTGCAACCACAGCTGAAAGACTGTCGCTGGCTGTTTGTCACCATTTCTGCTTGGACCCGCTGGCTGCACTACCGGATTCTTTCGTTCCTCACTGATGCAGCGCCAGCTGGTGGCACATGTGTGATCGTACTCACTCGGTCTTCTTCACGACGGTGGCAGTGACAGCAACGGCCGTCTTCCTCACCCGGAATGACTGCCCCGCTTGACGGTACGCGCTCGAGTCGATGAAGCGCACGTCGTCGTGTTCGAGCCACTGGAGCACGCCAAAGCCCAGGCGCGGGTTCGCGAGCAGCCAGTGGTACATAAACCACACTTGGGTCGTCACGTAGATCGCCACGAGCACATCGAGCGTGTAGTGGAGCCGCGTGCCAATGATCATAAAGATACCGAGTGCGACGCCCGTGTAGACGGTGTACCGCACCATCCAGAGCATGTACGGGTGCCGCCGAGTGAACGGCGTGTTGAGCTCCGCCTTGACGCAGTACTGTACACACGCAAGCAGGTGTGTCGAGACGGTCAGATCAAGCGTCTACTACTGTATGGCAACAGCTATTATAGCACGCAGGGCCGTACCCACTTGACCGTCATGGCGCAGAGCATGAAGAAGACCGTGTGGCCGCTGAAGACCATGTCGCCACACGTAATGTGCTCTGCTGGACGGAGCAGCACCTTGAGTGCGCGCCAGAACGCCCTGGAGGAGGAAGATAATGTACAGCCAACGCACGTGAGACGAGATGAACCCACAAGAGGTACCAATACAATAGCAGTCAGTCGCCACGCAGGCGCACGCTGGGAAGATCGGCTGCGCCTTGTAGCGCCCGTCGGCCGAGCCGAACTGCGCAATGCACAGCGGACTCGCGTCCGGCAGCGACGTGGCCGCGACGCACACGGCGCGCATGAGGTTGATGCACGCAAAGATGGAGCAGATGCGGCGGAGGATCAGCAGTCGCTGCGTTAGAGAGAATAACGCATGGGAGCCGCTCGTTGGCTAGGGGACAACTGCAGCCAGTCAGCAAGTCAAAGACCCCAGAGAGCGGTTGACGTACGCGAGGGTGGAACACAAGCAGTATCACGACGGTCGCGCCGACGGCCCCGATGAACTGGTCGGGCAAGTGGAACCAGGTGATGACGAAGCGGCCGAAGATCCGCGTCGCGACGTACTTGAACGTGTCGTGGCCGATATCGGGCAGCGTCTTCTCGCCCGAGTCCTCGTTGCTCAGGTCCAGGATGACGATGTTTGGCGTGCGCCAGCTGCACGACGTAGCAACGACGTATGTGAGTTCACTCAGACACATACGCTCACGTATATGTCTTGTCCACGATACCATTCCACCACATGCCCGCACGAACGCACCCTGCAATCACTGCTGCAAGCGCGTTGAGATACGACGTCACGAGCATCGCAAGCACTGCAAACGCCAGTCGCGAGAGGTAGGCGGGGCTGAGCATCTCAGCGATGAAGCCCTGACGACCAACATGTTGGCGCACGATCTCGAGATGCTCCTCGACGTGGTCGTCGACAAAGTCCTGCACCTCATGCAGACTCTTCTCGACTTGCTCGCGCAGCTCGCGGCCGTCCTTGGAGAACAGCAGCCAACGCGTACTGCTGATGACGGCGCCAACAACGAGGAGGAGCACGGACACGACGAGGACGAAGCCCGACGGGTCAAAGTTGGACACGGGGTGAGCGGCCGAGCCGCGGAATTGCGCGGTTAGGTAGCGCGTCCAGCCGTCCATCGTCGAGAAGGTTAGTTCGGCTTTGCAGTCTGGCGCGGAGGTGCTTGACGAGCGAGAAGATGTCGGATAGGTGGGTAGTTTGGCGAGCTTGATGAGACTCGTGTGGCTTGTGGCGATGTGTTGATGCCCACTGCACGACTAGTGCCACCATCGCGCGGCAGTTATAGATCTATCAGGTGGTGGCATAAGTCATCGTATTCGCCATCGCCGGATCAAGCGTCGTACTTGAACGCGTTGATACAGTGCACTAATTTTGGCGGGAACCGTCACCTATTTTCCCACACATTAATTTACGACAACAAATATGGCGAGTATCGCGACGGAAGTCGAGGTCGCTGTTGACGTCCGCATCACGGACGCGACTGCAGCAGACGCAAGCTCTACGCCCGTACCCGTGCCTGCTGCTGCCGGTGTTGCCGATGCGCCGCCGAAACCGCTGACGGTGTTGACGCCCGAGATCCGCTGGCACTGCGGCCCGACAGGGCTGAACGAGGCCGTGCTCTCGATCGACTTTCTGCCTACTGCAGGCAACACTGGAAGCGCAGCCAATACAGTGCTGGCCACGGGCGGCGCGGACAAGGAGATCAAGCTCTGGCGCGTGCGCAGCGACCTGCACGACCACGCGGGGCTCGAGTTCGTCTTCTCGCTTTCGGGCCACGACCGCAGCGTCAACTGTGTGCGCTTTTCCCCAAACGGCGAGTTCCTCGCGTCCGCAAGCGACGACTCGACGATCATCCTCTGGACGCGACCCAAGACCGCGGCTGCGGACTGGGCGTGGGACACGATCGAGTCGTTCAGCGATGTATCGCGCACGCTGCTCGCGTGCGGCCACAAGGGCGACATCACGGACCTCGCGTGGTCTCCGGACTCGGCGTTCCTCTGCTCCACGAGCGTCGACAACTCGTGCGTGATCTGGAACGCTGAGAAAGGCGAGGTCGCAGAGCGCCGGAAAGACCACACGCAGTACGTCCAGGGCGTCGCATGGGACCCGCTGAACGAGTTCCTCGCGACCGAGGGCAACGATCGCTCGTGCCGCGTGTACGCGCTCAGCGGCTTCGACCCCGTGAGCCGCCTTAGCGCCAAGAAGGTGCCAAAGAAGTGCGTGAGCGTGCAGACCCTCAAGACGCGTGAGTTCCCTCCAACCGCTGGTCCAAAAGCGTCCGAGAACGCGGCACCGGACGCGAGCAACAGTGGCGCTGCTCGCCCGACACCGTCTCTACCAACAGCAGCAGACGGGACTCCAGACAGCAGTAACAACAACAAGCAGCCGTCGGCTGCGGCGGAGCCCCCAGCGTCAAAGCACCGGCTCTTCCACGACGACACGTGCCCGGCCTTTGCCCGTCGGCTGACATGGACGCCGGACGGGAGCTACTTGCTCGCGCCGACCGGCCTCTTCCGCGCCAGCGAGGCAGCGGCGCCGGTCAACACTGTGTACGCGTTCGCGCGCGGGAACTTGAGCGAGCCGACGCTGCACCTGCCCGGGCAAGAGAAGGCGTCGCTCGGGGTGCGCTGCAGCCCGTTGCTGTACGAACTGCGCAGTCCGGCGCCCAACTTTTTCCAGACGCCGCTCCGCTCGATCTTTGCCGTGATCACGCTCAACACTGTTGTGATCTACGACTCGCAGGTACTGTACTACTACGGTGACTGCTGTCGCTCCGTCTCTCTTCAGCTCTCTGGCTCTCTTGACTCACCTGCTACTGTTGGCTGCTTGCCTCTCGCCTGCAGCTCCCGCACCCGATCTGCACGCTCAAGGACCTCCACTACGCCGACCTCACGGACGCGAGTTGGTCGAGCGACGGGCAGCTGCTGAGCATCTCGTCCATGGACGGGTACCTCTCGTTCATCCAGTTCCAGGACGGTTTCTTTGGCGCACCAGTGCCGCGAGCAGGTGCGAGTCTCCTTCCCACAGTGTACTCTGTCGTTTCTGTCCGCACCATGGGAGTGACCCTCTCTCTCTCGTTCTCAACCAGTGCACACTGAGATGAACCAGCTCAAGATCCGCGCCATGTTTGCAACGCCCAAACTCGCACGCAAGAAGCAGAAAGCGGACGGCGATGCGAACAACGCAGCGAAGAAGAAGCCCAAGACAGCGACGCCTGCGGTGCGAAAGAAGTCGGACGCCAAGGCGCCGGCTGAGGCGGCAGTTGCAGCTGCTCCGACGCCCACGCCGCCTCCCGCAGTAGCCAGTGGGGGTGTCAACACGCTGCAAGTGCGCAAGAAGCGCCAGATCGCGCCTGTGGTTGTAGTGGCTCAGCCAACCATCGCGCCAGCACCAGCTGCGTCGGTTCTAGCTCCGGCTCCGGCTCTCACGCCGGCACCTGCAGCACCTCAGCAGCAAAAAGCAGGCAACGACAGCGACGACTCGGAGCCAGTCCTACTCTAGAGCTACAGTACAGGGTTTGTATGGGTTCATTATGGAAACAAGCTCCCGTAGCGACACTCGTGCGTGTTTGCCAACGGATTGACTACACTGCTTGCTCGCTTTAGAGGAGGGACTTGCCACCGCTACCACCACCACCGGGCAACTCGAACGCTTTGATGGTCTTGAAGAGCAAAAAGTAGCCGTAGGCGGCGCCAAGGCCGCCGAGCAGCAGCAGGTTGAGCCAGTGGAGCGCCGAGTGGCTCTCGGGAGCCGAGAGCTGCGCACGCAGCAGCGCGAGCGCCTGCAGCAAGAAGCAGATGCAGTACGCCTGGCAGAAGGTGCGGCGCACGAGCGCGTCGCTCACGAGGCGCGTGCGCCACACGAGCCAGCCCTGCGCAAGTGTGAGCGCGCCTGTGTGGCACATGACATGGCAAACAAGTGAGCAAGGGAATTGCGATCGCCCCAACGACGTATAGTCACTTCAAGTCATGTGATTCCGCACGCACCATACAGCCGCACGAACTCGTGCGCAAAGTGCGTGTTGTTGGCGTCCCCCAAGATCGGCGAGAGCAGCGAGTGTGGCGTGAAGAAGCAGAAGGCGCCCGAGAGGATCGCGACTCCTGCGTGCACCGCGAAGAGCTGGTCGAGCTGCCGCCGCACCTCTTGCATCTTTGAGCGCTGTTCGGGCTGAGCTTGGAAAATAAATGGAGGCGTAAAGTGGAGGCCGAAATAGCGCTATTTTCTATTGTATCTCCTCATTTCCGCCTCATTCCAGTGCCGATGTCGTCACGCTCGTCGTCGTCGCCGCTGCTTGCGCTGCTGGCGCTGGCGTTGATATCGCCGCTCGCTTCTGCGCTCCACGTGGCCGTGGGAAAGGGCGATGCCGAGTGTTTTTCCGTAGAGGCGCCGAGTTTCAAGCACGGCGTGTCGCTCAATTACGAGGCCCTGCGAGGCGTGGCGGGCGAGTTGCGCGCGCAGCTCACGGATGCCAAGGGCGGCACGCTCTTTGAGCAGACAGGACCGGCAGGGCGCTTCGTTGCGCCTGTGGGGGACGGCGCCGGCCTCCACACTGTCTGTTTCCGCAACGAGGTGGACGCCGTGGGCGACGTGCTCGTTGGCTTCTCGTTCCACGCGGACGACCCGAGCCACGAGGTGCTGTCGAACGCGGACGCAGCCAAGATCAGTGCGTCTCAGTGTGTTTGTGTGTGATTGTTTGGTGCAGCGGTGGGTGCTTAGATCGAGAGGTTGCTGACGCTTTGCGGTTCCTTGGTTGCCTTTCACTACTGTAGAGCAAGTACAGGAGCTGGAGGACCTCGTGTACGACCTGTCAGTGAACCTCGACACGGTCAAGGACACGCAAGCGTACATGAAGACGATCAAGCAGTACCAGCTCCAAGGTGTGTGTAGGTATAGCTGGAGCTGGGGCTGATGGAGTATGTAGGTGCGAGATTAACGCCCACACTTGTGCGCACGGCAGTCATCACCAGCACGCATAGCCGCATCATGTGGTGGACGTGCCTCGAGGCGGCGGTGCTGCTCGCGCTCTCGGTCTGGCAGCTCGCGTTCCTTAAGCGGACGCTGGAAGTGCGGCGTCTGCTGTGAGTAGCGTAAGTGGGCGTGAGTCACGTGTGCCATACAAAGTTCAAGATAATACACGGAAACTCACCCCAATTTGCGTCATTTTCGCGCTCAGCCGCTCAAACCCTCCCACGCGCACTCTTTCAACCATCACCAGATCGTCCGCATCATGAGCGCGGCACTGGCGGCGCTCCGGGCGCGCGGGATGCTGGCGGCCACGACGCACCAGGACGCCGGTGCGGCACTGGACGCAGTGCTGCGCACCGCACCGGCCCCCGTCGGCGTCTACTGCGGCTTTGACCCGACCGCCGACTCGCTGCACCTGGGCAACTTGTTGCAGGGCATCGCATTGCGGCACTTCCAGCTTGCAGGGCTACGGCCGATCCTGCTGGTGTGTGTGTTTCTTCGTTTCTACGTAGGAAGGAAAGAGTGGGGCAGTGTGTGTTTGGCTCACGTGCCTTATTGTCCTGGCCATCCGCAGGTGGGCGGCGCCACGGGCATGATTGGCGACCCGAGCGGCAAGTCGGAAGAGCGCGTGCTGCTCACGGACGACGTGGTGGCACGCAACGCCAGCCAGTTGGTCGCGGGACTCTCGCCCGTACTTGATTTTGACTGCCCGCGCACGGGTGCGGTCGTGGTCAACAATGCCGAGTGGCACACGACCATGTCGGCAGTCGATTGGATGCGCGACATCGGCAGGTGCGCTGAGTGGTTGGGTGATTGGTTGATTGGGTGATTGGGTGATTGGGTGATGGCTCATGTATCTCGCGATGGCAAACAGACACTTTCGGGTGAATGCGATGCTCGCGCGCGACAGCGTGAAGAAGCGCATGGACTCGGACCAGGGCATCAGCTTCCTCGAGTTCTCGTACCAGCTCTTCCAGGCGTACGACTTTCTGCACCTGTACCGGACGCGCAACTGCGTTGCACAGGTCGGTGGGAGTGACCAGTGGGGCAACATCGCGTCGGGCTGTGAGCTCGTGCGCAAGACGACCGGCAAGGTGCGGCAGGCAAACAGGCAGCCGTCACAGAGACGGGACCAGACACCAGCAAGAGCTCATGTGAGGACCCACGCACTTACTCTGCTAACACATAACGCCATGCAATGCGATGGGTGGCTAGGACGTGTTTGGAGTCACGCTGCCGCTGCTCACGACCGCGTCGGGCGAGAAGTACGGCAAGTCGGCAGGCAACGCTGTGTGGCTGGACGCACAAAAGACGTCGGCGGTGCGTACGATGCTCATTGTGTGGCTGTGTGTGGGTGGTTGGGTTCACCGCTGAAACTAAAACTGCTGGCTGCCAGTTCGACTTCTACCAGTACTTTCTGCGTGCAGACGATCGCGACGTGGAGCAGCTACTCAAGAGCTTTACGTTCCTGGATATCAACGACGTCCATTCGCTCGTGCACGAACACCAGAAGGCGCCGGAGAAGCGCGAGGCCCAGAAAGTGCTCGCGGACACAGTCACGACGACGATCCACGGCACGGACGGGCTCAAAGCAGCGCTCGCAGCCACACGCGTGCTCTTTGGCCGGTCTGGAGGAGGAGGAGACGCGTCGTCACTCTCAGCCGAGCAGGTGCTGCAGCTGGCGGGCGACGCTCCAGTCTTCTCGGCCGCACACGCCGACGTGGTCGGGCAGCCACTCGTGGACGTGTGCGTCCGTGTCGGTGCAGTAAAGTCCAAAGGTGGGAACTTCTGTGAATGGTGGGAAGAGGAGAACGAGGATGGCTAGGCGAGGAACTGACCAACTGTGAGTGTGTCTATGGGCTCCAGCCGAGTGCCGGCGGCTGCTCAAGGGCGGCGGCTTGTACGTCAACAACGAAAAGGTCGAAGCGGAGGTCCTGGTCACCTCAGACATGCTGCTCGACGGCAAACTGCTGCTGCTTCGCACGGGTCGGCGCAACAACTTTCTCGTGCAGGTGCAGTAGAAGGCAGAGGCTCCCAGTAGTGCCAGGGATAGGACAGGCTGGCGAGGCTGGCGATACACGCCACAATAGATGCTACTACCGTATTTGACGCTGTCTTGGCCGCTCACGTGGCGGCCGCAACTCGCTGTTGCTCCTTGAGAAGCAGCAGGAAAAGATCGGCTGCGCGCACGACCCCGACCACGGTTGCCTCGGGAGCGTCGCTGGGCATACAGTACAATCGGGACACCTTCGCGTCCACCATGTCGCAAACAGCGCGCGCGACCGAATGGTGCGACACGATGCGCGGCAGCTCCTGGAGCCGCTCGGGGATCTCGCTCAGCGCGCAGAGCAGCGGCGAGAGCGTCGCTACGCTGCTTGGCATGACGTCTGCCCACGTGGCATACGACTGCGTGAAGAAATCCCGTAAATCCTCGCAGCTGCAGAGCAAGAGGTTGAAGTTGAAGTGCAGGAGTGATTGTAAAGTCAGGAAGCGGTAACCAGTGCTTGCTTGTCAGTGTACAGTGCGCAGTTTCCGCACCGCAAGAGCCTGTCTGGACACTCCTTGAACGCCACGAGCAAACCCGTGAGCTTGCGCGCGCTCATGGCCGCGAAGCCTTCGCACACAGACACGTGTGACGCGCTCACGCTCGCGGGCTCGACAAACAATGACGGGAACGCTCGCAGTGCGTATCGCTCTTGTCCGTCTGCTCACACGAGCACGCCGGTCAATGAATGGCATACACACACGGCACGGTACGCAAGGCAACAACAGATATGTACGCACTAAAGAGCGTCAGGTCTTCCTCGACCCACGCGAGCAGGCTCAGCGTCGAGAGCGTCCCGAGTAGCAGACTGTTGGGGTGCGTCGCCGTGTCTGCGACCACCGCGACGCTCTCAGCGCCGCAAGCGAAGCGCAGAAGCACATTGAAGACCGACTCGTCCTCGCGAAGCATCTGGGAGCTGTGCGCGCTCTCGCAGAACTGCAGCGTGTCCCGCAGCGAGGTGGCCCCGAACTTGCGCATCGCACGCTCAATGTGGAAGCTCGTGGGCTCTCTCGGCGGGAGGAAGTCCAGGAAGCACCTGCTCTCCGGAAGGCAACACAAGCAGTCAGCTCGTCTAGCAGCACGTGGTTCGGACGGACGCTCGCTCGCTCACACGCACCGAAGGAAGTCGCCGGTTGTCAGCAACCCACAGTACACGCGGACTGGCGCAACCGCCGACGTCGTCGTCTCAAACACGACGGCCGCGTGCGTTCCCGCATCGACCATCATTCTCAGCGTGTGTGCGCAAGTGGCGTCGGCGTGGATCTCGACGTGGGCGTCCTGCCACAGGCAAGGGAAGTCTCGTGCCTGCATCATCGCACCGTCGCATCGCCCCCCGTACGAGTACATTAAAGAAGCTGCTGAGCGAACACAGTTGTCAAGGCACGAGAGTCGCTCGCCCGTACTTTCAGTGTCCACAGCAGCGCGTCGTCAGGAATCGAGGCCATGGACGCACTTCTCGTCAGCAGCTTCGCTTTGTCGGCCATGCCCGAATGTCCACTGCCGCTCCCAGCATCAAGGCTGCCGCTGTTGGTGTGCAGTGGCAAGGTGAGCGCCACGTGCGTGCGTTGCGTTTCTCGCGCGTAACTCTCCGTGCGCTCTGATTCACGCAGCAGACACGAGTGGCTGCGTCAGTTCGAGCTCCCGCGTGCTTCCCCGACAAGCGTGAGCGGCTCCTACAGTACAGACGCACGTTCCACGACTTCCTGGATGTCGTGCAGGTACCCGCTGATGGAAGCGCTTGTAAAGCACGCGTCGTAGACCTCGCGCACTGACGCGGACACGCCGTCGTCTTCCGTCACGAGCGACGTCTAGCAGCACGCAGCAGCCATGGTCATGAAAACGAACGCAGCAGTAAGCGTCCAGTAGATCCGAGCACTCACCTCCACAGTCCGCAGCACGTCGGCCGGGACCTCCTTGTCAAGGTTGAGCACGAGCTGCAGAGCGCGTGTAAAGTCTCGGAGCAGCAGCCGCTTCGCCTCCGTGCTGAGTTGCCCAACCGGGTCCGCGTACAAGCGCAAGAGACACGAAATCTTGGTGTACAGGGCGGCCCGCATCAGGAGCGCCACGCCACAAAACACTCGGTGCGCACACACACGCGTCGCCGCGTCGTCGAGGAAGAACTCAAAGTGGGGCTCCGCGTCCGCCACAAGCATCCCAAACACCTCTTCGAACTGCTCCAAGTCCAAGTGGTGTGGGTAGCCGACTGCTCTCGTGGTTGATAGCACAGAGCTGCGAGAGCCAGAAGACGACTTGACATCGACGTCGTCGTATCTGCCGACAGCACCGCGGAAGATCTGCGCGCACTCGTCCAGTTCTCTCGGCGAGTGCCCGACGTACTCTGTGAGCAGCTGCCGGTGCACCGGGTCGTCGACACACGCACTGGAGCTCAGCGTCGCCCCCATTTCACTGCCCTCAATCGCGGAGGCATCAAACGAATGACGAAGTCGTTACGGCCGTTACAGTCAAGCGCGTGTGGCACGTCGCCTTCTTCGAGCGCCAACACAGTGGCAGACTGACTGACTGGCCGCCAAGCAGCTGCAAGCGAGCATGGGTGGGGAAAGCCAACCGCTGCTGCCCAGGTCGGCGAGGCAGCAGCAGAGCCACGAACATGAAGGACCAGCGATCCACGACACGATGTGGGGAGAGTTCGTGCACCTCTCGAGCATGGCGGCTCAAGTGAGTCTTGCGACAATCGCGCGGGTCGCGCTTACGTCCATTGACGCAATCTTTCTCGGCCATCTGGGTGTGAAGGAGCTCGCGGCGGCTTCTCTCGCGCAAGTCTGGACCAGCGCACCACTCATGGCCGTGTGGGCGTCCGCGTCCGCACTCATCACGGTGCGTCCCTCTCTCTCAGATCGAAGGAGTGATGAGACCACTCCAAGCTCACTGCTGCTTCTAACGCCTTGCGTCTCTGCGCACACAGCTCTGTGGCCAGTCATGGGGCGCCGGCAACCGCGAGCTTACGGGCGTGTGGCTCCAGTTCGGACTGCTTCTTACGACCGCGCTCTCGGTCCCGGTCTTTGTCTGGTACTGGTGTCTCGGCTACGTCCTCGAGTACTCAACGGACGACCCGGAGGTCATTGCGCTTGCGACCTCATTCTCGCGCGTGCTCTCGTTCGCGATCCTCCCGTCGCTCCTCTATGCCTGTTTGAGGTGCTTCTTGCTGTCCTTGCCTGCTGCCGAACGAGGCGTCTTACTGTGCCGAATGCCAGCGTACAGGCTAACGCGTCCGTCCGTCGTGCCCTGTCTTCTGTCTTGCTCCTCTCGCTTGCAGACAGTACCTCCAAGCGATCGGGGTCCTCCTGCCCACGACTGTTGTCGGCGTGGTCTCGATCTGCCTCGCTGTCGTCACCAACTACCTCTTCATCTACGGCATCGCAGGCCGGGGTGGTCTCGGCTTCGTTGGCTCGCCGCTCTCGACGGTCTTCGCGTCGTGGTTCCAGCCGCTCGCACTCTTTGGCTACTGCTTTCTGTACCGGAAGCACCACCTGCGCGCGTGGGGCGGCTGGGACTGGCGGGCGCTCACGCTCTGCCGCTTCAAGGCGTTCGTGACGATCTCTGGGCCAATCTCAGGCAATTCGTTCGTATCGAACCTCGCGAACGCGCTCGTGTCGCTCGTGGCCGCGAAGCTCGGGGCCGAAACGATTGCCGCGAACGCTGTCATCTCGGGCATGTGGGGCATGCTCTGGGCGTTCTTCTGGGGCTACGGCTGCGCCACACAAGTGCGCGTGGCCAACTACCTCGGCGCTGGTGACCCGCACCGAGCGCAACAAGCCGCGAAGCTCGGACTGCTCTGCACGACCGTGGTCGTGACGGTGCTTGCGTTCGTCACGAACCAGCTCGACCGTGACGTCATCGCCATCTACACGACCGACGAAACACTGCTGCGCGCGTGCACACAGGTGCTCCCGATCTTTATCTGCGCATTCGTGGTCGAGTCGTTCGAGATGCTACTTGGTGCTGTCCTCACCGGCATGAGGTGCGTCGGTGGTTTTTGGTGGTTTTTGGTGCCGCTCCAAGAGCTCTTTTGATACTTAAGCATCCCCTGTTTTCCTTGTCCAGCCAAGTGAAGGTGAACTTTGTCACGAGCACGATCGCCACGTGGTGCATTAACCTGCCTGTAGCGTACGTGGGCGGCATCGTTCTCGGCGCGGGCTTCCCGGCACTCTGGGTCGGCGTGCTCGCCATGGAGGTGTTCAAGCTGCTCACGTACGCGCTCTGCCTCGCGCGCGTGGACTGGACCGCCATGTCTGCTCGCGCTGTGGCGGCCATGGAAGTGGCGCCCGAGCAGGCGCCGAGCGACGCGGAACAAAGCGCTGTCAACTACATCACCGCCGTGGTAGGTGCGCTCGTTGGTTGCACAGTACCAGACATGGCTACACTTGAAGTATGGATGGTGCTGACGTGTTTGCCTTTGCGTGGTTGCAGGTGGGCTCCCAGCCCACGGGTTTCATCGCGTCGATGCCGGAGCCACGCACGCCACCGCTGGCGACTCCGTTGGCGCGCCAGCAACGCCTCGCGAAGCTCTCGCGGCGCTGCAGTTCGCACGAGCCCGCTCGCTCGCAACAGCTCTGATGATCCCGTCAAGATGTCCAAACATCCAAAAGTCCAAGGGTTCTACAAATTAGCGTTAGAAACAAAAGTTTGCACTTCACTGGTTTGATCATACAGAGATGTGGACTTTCATTTTGTATACACATGTCAGATAAAATAGGGAAACACGCCCACCAGGCATAAATTGCAAACATTTTGCGAATCCGCGACCACATAATCCACGCGAGCTATGCACGGCGGTGGTGGCGGCGGTGAGCAAGAGCCTGTGGGCAAATGGGCGCAGCGCAAGGAGGCGAAACGCAACATGTACCTCTCAAGCACCGACAACGTTCACGTGGCCTCGCGGCGCGTCTCGAGCGCAGGAGGCGGCGGCGGCAGTGGGGCGGTCGTGGCGCAGTGCCAAAAGTGCCTCCAGCTCGGCCACTGGACGTACGAGTGCAAGAACGACGCCGTGTACCTGAAGCGCGTGTCACGCACACAACAGTTGAAGAACCCAAAGCTGCGCCAGCCATTTAACGAGGACATGCCGCCCGGGACGGACAAGGAGCAGGCGGCGGCGGCGGCGCTGGGAAAACACGTGGACAAGAAGCGCAAGAAGGCAGCGAAGGACAAGAAGAAGAAGGCGAAGAAGGCGAAGAAGGCAAAGGCGAAGGAGACCAAGAGCGACAAGAAGCGGCCGAGCAAATCGTACAGGAAGCGCAAGTACAGCAGCAGCAGTAGCAGTAGCGACAGCAGTAGCGACAGCGACTCATCGTCCGAGTCCGAGTCCGACTCGGACAGCTCGTTGGACTCGGACTCGTCCAGCAGCAGCAGCCGCAGCTCGTCCAGTTCGTCGTCGTCCAGTTCGTCGTCCAGTGGCAGCTCGAATGAGAGCGAGAGCGACCCCAAGCGCCGCTCCAAGAAGCGCCGAAAGGATTGAGAGTGGCGTCCCCCTGCCATGAAACAAAGCGGCAGCTGGTCGTGGACGCATGACACATAGCGTACTTATCCAACCACCAGGCGCGTACAAACCGCATTTAACGTCACGCACACACCAGCGCCTTCAGGTCGACTGTGTTTATTGGTGTTTATGCGTCTCCTTCTCTCTCTCTCGCCCCTCGCTCTCTCTCTCTCTCTTTCAATGCGAGCGGCTGCTAAGTGCGGCCTTCATCCAACCAACCAACCGCCGCCTTCAACGCCGTCCCGCAGGCGCAGAAACAGGACGACAGGAGACGCACCGCGCCGTCGCTCTCCTCACCACGAGCCGCCAAACTCCGACTTGGTGTTCACAAAGAGCTCAAAGTCCCACTTCGTGTCAATCTTCACGGGCTCGAGGATCTGCACGCCGTCCGCTGTCACGCGCGAGAACTGGATGCGGTTGATCGTGCGGCAGTCGCGGTAGAGGCACACGCGCATGCAGTCTTCGAGCAGCTGGCGCGCCTCCGCCTCCGTCAGGTCGGCGCGCCAGTACTTGCGCAGCAAAGGCGTCCCAAGGTGGTGGCCAAAGCCGGTCGCGATAAAGTCGCCCTCGAACGCGAGCCCAATCATGTTCACTTGGCCGAGGAACGGCTCGCGCGACTCGGGGTGCAGTCCTGCGACCACGACCGTGTTCCAGAGCGGGTCGAACTTGTTGCGGCGGTGGTAGAGCAAGCGCTGGAGGTAGTGATAGATCTCCGGTGCGGTCATGTCGCAGCCGTCGTCCTGGTTAAAGTCGTACACTGCGAGCTCGTCGAGCTTGTCTTTGATGAACTGGAAGTCGCTAAAGTCGCCGCCAGCGCCAATCAGTGTCGAGTTGTGCACGTGCGCGAGCCGGCGCTGGTCCGTGAAGCGCGCGAGCGAGCCGTAAGACCCGAGCGTGTCGGCGGCCATCATCACGCCGCCTTTGTACTTGAGCGCGATCACAGACGTGCCCGTCACGATTGGCGACTGCGTGCGCTGCCGAGCGTCCATGGTTGTCTTGAGGAGACTCGCTAGCTGTTCCTTCCTTGTCGGCTTGCCTTCTCTCGTTTGCTTGGCTTTCTCCCTCTTTTTGCCCCCTTTGTGCTGCGATCTTTGTCGTTATGGCGTGTGGTCCACATTAGTTTGGTGTGGCCTGGTGTGGTCTGGTGTGGTTTGATGTGGTGTTTCTAGAACGCCACCTCCTTTTCTTCGCCAACCGCCTCAAAAAGATCGATTTTTGCGCTTCATTTCGCGTCCAACGAGCTCCTGCGCACCAGCTTCGTTACGCCATCATGAAGGTCGGCTCGGCGTTCAGCCTCTCGGCATCAGCGCTGCTGCTGCTGCTGCTCTCACCCGCGCTCCCTACGACCGCCACCACCGACAGCAGCAACGCGCCGGCGGTCACTGCGGCGAGTGACGCGGCCGTGGAGCAGCAGGCGGACGACGCCACGCAGCGCCAGCGTGCGCTGCTGCAAAAGGTGCAGGAGCTGGCGGCCCACGGGCTCTTTGTCGAGACGTTTGAGGAAGAAGAAGTGTTTGACGGCCGCCGCTGGTTCAAGAGCACGCACAAAAAATACACTGGCCAGGAGGCGGCTGTCGACGAGTACACGGTCCGCACGGGCCACGTAACGCCGGACAAGGGCCTCGTGCTCGAAGCGCCTGCGAAGCACTACGGACTGGCTGTGAAGCTCGACGCGCCGCTGTCGATCGACGGGTCGGAGGGTAAGAAAGAGCTCGTTGTCCAGTACGAAGTGAAGCTCCAGAAAGGCCTCACGTGCGGCGGCGCGTACGTGAAGCTGCTCCGTGCCGACGCTACGACGGACTTTCGCGGCTTCTCGGACGCGACGCCGTTTGTCATCATGTTTGGTCCGGACAAGTGCGGCTCGAGCGACAAGGTGCACTTTATTTTCCAGCACAAACACCCCACGACCGGCGTGTACGAAGAGAAGCACTTGCTGAGTCCGCCGTCGTCCAAGTCGGACCGGCTCGCCCACCTCTACACGCTCGTTGTGCGGGACGCGGACAACTCGTACGAGATGTTTATCGACCAGTCGTCGGTCTCAAACGGCTCGTTGTACGAGAACTTTACGCCCGCAGTGCTGCCGGACAAGGAGATTGACGACCCGAACGACTCGAAACCGAGCGACTGGGTCGACGACGCCCAGATGCGCGACCCGAACGCTGTGAAACCCGCAGACTGGGACGAAGACGCACCGGCCCGTATCCCGGACGTGGACGCAGTGAAGCCAGCGGGGTGGCTCGACGACGAGCCGGCGTTGATTGACGACCCGAACGCGCCCAAGCCGACTGACTGGGACGACGACGACGACGGCGAGTGGGTGACGCCGCAGGTCCCGAACCCCAAGTGCGACAGCGCGCCTGGCTGCGGCGTGTGGGAGCGGTCAACGAAGGCGAACCCGGCCTTCAAGGGCAAGTGGTACGCGCCGCTGGTCCCAAACCCAGCGTTCAAGGGCGAGTGGGAGCCGCGCAAGATCCCGAACCCCGCGTACTTTGAGGACCCTCATCCTGCTCACTTGGACCCGATCGGTGCGCTCGCAGTCGAGGTCTGGACCATGTCGGACGGCATCACGTTCGACAACTTTTGGCTCGGGAACGACCTCGCGAAGGCGCAGGAGTTTGCGAACGCGACGTGGGTGCCGAAGCACAAGCTGGAGACGGAGGATCAGGAGCGGCAGCGCGAGAAGGAGAGAATCGAGGCGGAGGAGCGCAAGGCGAAGGACGGCGGCGTGTTCCGCTCGGTTGAAGTGCTGTTCAACGACTTTGTCGAGTTTACCAACGAGAACCCGCTCGTGGGTCTTGGATCGGCTGCTGTGGTTGTGCTGCTGCTGCTCTTCTCGGCGTTCTACGTGTGCTGCGGCAAGGCGGACGAGCTGTTGGCTCCCGAGAAGGACAGTGACGCTGAAGCGGAGGATGAGAGCGAGAGCGCAGACGACAGTGCGCAGGCGACTGCTGCAAAGGACGAGAAGAAGGCAGGCGACTCGGGCGATGAGCAGAAGCTGCGGCAGCGAAAGAAGAAGGCGCCGAAAGCTGATTAGCGTAGCGCCTGTGGCGTGGAAGAACGTATCATGTCCTCAGCACGCTGAAGCCGCACAAGTGGCTCTTGTTTGGCTTCGTGACGAAGCAAACGGAAGCTGCGATCGATGCGCACTGAATGCACTCTGCTATTCGCCATCTCTTCTTCTACGCACCACTCTGAACTGACTGTCGGTTCTTTCATCTCTGACGCGTCTCCCAGTCCTTCGGCTCGTACACGGGAGCCGTGGACTTGGGCAGTGGCGCGTGGCCCAGGATGAGATCCGCCGCCTTCTCCGCGAGCATGATTGTTGGGCCGTTGAGGTTGCCGCTCACAATGTTGGGCATGATGGACGCGTCGACGACGCGTAGGTTCTCGAGCCCGTGCACGCGCGTCTGTGGGTCCACGACCGTGTTCTCGCCCACGCCCATGCGGTTCGTGCACGACGGGTGGTACGCGCTCTCCGTGTGCTGGCGCACCCACGCGTCGACCTCCGCGTCGCTCTGCACGCTTTGCGCCGGCGAGACCGGGTCGCCACGGAACGCGTCGAACACGTGCTGCTCAAAGATCTCCCGCGTGAGCCGCACGCCTGCGCGGATGTCGACGCGGTCCTCTTCGGTCGCGAGGTAGTTGGGCTCGATGATGGGATGTGCACGCGGGTCTGCGCTCCGGAGCTGGAGGAAGCCTCGGCTCGTCGCACGCATCGGCGAGCAGTGGGCCTGGAACGCGTGGTACGCGCCGGGAGTGAGCTGCCCCGTGAGCGAGCCGGGGAGGAAGTGGTACTGCAAGTCTGGCTGGCGCTTGCCTGGTGCGCTGCGGATGAAGCCGCCGGACTCGAGGTGCGCGGACGCCCCCAGACCGGTTTGCTTCACGAGCCACTCGAGAGCAATGCCAACCATGTTGTGGGGGTACTTCCTGCACGTTACACAGTCAGTCCGTCCGTCAGTCAGCCCAAGTCAGCGTGTATGGTCGCATAAGAGAAGGCGCGCGCGTACCAGGTGGCGTTGTGGAGCGTGATCGGCTGCTTGCACGCGTACTGGATGTACAGGTCCAAGTGGTCCTCCATGTTCTGGCCGACCGCAGGCAGGTGCTGCACGACAGGGACGCCGACGTCTTTCAAGTGCTCCGCGTTGCCGACGCCGGAGAGCATGAGCAGCTGCGGCGAGTTGATGGCGCCACCCGAGAGTATCACCTAGAGTCGTACAAGGTACCATCCACCACCCAACGGGCTCTTCTCGTCAGTGCTGGAGCAGCAGCAGCACCCGGTCACACACCCACATACGGTCCCACGCACCTCTTTTGCCGCACGGAACTGCGTCTTCGCCTTCGTCTTGTTGTGCTCCGCGTCGATCCCGACCGCCCGCTTGCCTTCAAACACGACCTTGTGCACGAACGTGTCGGTGACAACCGTGAGATTCGGCCGAGTCGTTACAGGGTGCAGGTACGCGGCAGCAGCGCTCCAGCGCTTGCCCTTGTGGATCGTCATATCCATCCACCCGAAGCCTTCCTGCTGGAACCCGTTCATGTCGTCTGTATACGGATACCCGGCCTGGATGCCGGCCTCGATGAACGTCTTAAAGAGAACTTGGTCTTTCTGCGACCCGCGACTCACGTGCAGCGGTCCGTCACCTCCACGGTACGCGTCCGGTCCGAGCTCGTGCGTCTGGGCTTTGCGAAAGTACGGTAAGCAGTCGGCGTAGCTCCAACCGTCAGCGCCGCTCGCCTCCCAGTCGTCGTAGTCGTGGGCGTGGCCGCGGACGTAGACCATGGCGTTGAGGGACGACGAGCCGCCGAGCACGCGGCCCCGCGGCCACGGCAGGCGGCGGTTGTCCAGGTGCTTCTGCGGCTCCGTGTAGTAGCTCCAGTTGTACTTGTCGTCACCAAGGTTGAACGTGAGCGCTGCAGGCATCTCGATCTTCCACGAGTCCCACTTGTTCACGTCGCTCGGACCGGTCTCGACGAGCAGCACGCGGTGGCTCGGGTCGGCGCTCAAGCGGTTCGCGAGCACGCACCCGGCCGACCCGCCGCCGACAATCACAAAGTCGAACTCGTCGCTCGCGGAGGCGGCTCCTGCGCGGCTACTGAGTGCGCGCGAGGTGGGGGCGTGAAGAGCGGGTCGCGTGGCTCGCGTAGCGTGGCTCAGCGAGTGGCGGAGCATTGTGAGGACTGGAGGTCTTGGTTGGCAAGGAAGAGCGGAGGAGGTCCAGGGTGTCCAGGGTGTCCAGGGTGTATGTGCACTGTTCGCGACAAATTCGGAAATGAGAGTCAAGTGGTGACAGACGCGAGAATAGTGGCTGCCACTCTGTGATCTGTGACAATCTCGACAAAGTCACGACGCGAGAGTAGTGGCTGCTCCACTGATGAGACCTTGACACGCAGATGAGAATCTGCGCAGCTTCTTCAAGCGCGAGCTCTACGTGTGGAAGCCCGAGCTGAGACACTGGTGTCAAGGTGCACCGCAGCGAGTGACTGAATCCAAGAGAGGGACTGGCTCACTGACCGACTGGCTGACTGAGGGGATGGCTGCGCAGAACTACGTGTCGGGCAAGTCGGTGTATGGCGACTCGATCCAGCAGACGACGTTCTGCAACGTGCCGCTCCACAGTGAGGGGGGGTCCTGGGCTCACGTCGCGTCCTGTTACCTCACTTGGTCGCTGGCTGCGTGCTGGTCTTTATTCTCCGGTACGGACCGAGAGCTCGCGCAAGAGAGAGAGAGAGAGAGAAACGAAGCGTGTCGACACACACGCCGCTGACCCCAATTGCACTGCGCTCTGTCGTCACAGCCAGTCCCAGCCCCAGCTCTCGTCGGCTCGACAGAAGCGCACAAAGCGCATCGCTGGCGCACGCAGTATCTGGTCCGGGACGGTCTCTCGCCGTGCTTCCTGACGGCCTTGACGAGGTCACAGTCATCGACGACCGACGTGTGGAAGCCCGAGCAGAGCCAGCGACGCTCCAAGGTGCACCGCGTCGAGCACGTGTGGTACGACAGCGACGGGGTCCGTGGTACGACAGCGACGTCCGACGCAACTCAATGGGGTCGACGAGGCGTCCGGCAACACCGTGTACGTGATGCAGGTCGAGAGGCCGACGCATCGTCGCGACGTGCTCAGTCTGCTGGTGAGCAAAGGCGCCGGCGACATGGCCCCACGCGAACTGGCATCGACTCATAGTACAGCAGCCAAGTACATGTGCTATCATGCAAATGACCAACCAACCGTCGGGTCGGGAAGTCCGGTGCGTACCTCTCGCGCGAGAGCTTAGCTGTCTGACAGCGAAAAATCGATCCACTGTTCACCCGTTGCCAGAGAAGTGAGACCCTGCGCGAAGGCGTCGCGTCCAGCGACTCGATACCAAAGTACCCGCCGACCTCGCCCATTGGCCAGCCTTCGAGCTGGGGTCTCGTCCCTGGCGAGACTTGCGCCTCGTCGCACGTTTCGGGTCCCTGGCCGCAGTTCTCATTGCCACACGCTGCTCATGTTGACGCTGCGCGTGGCGCTGGCTCACGGAGTTTGGCGCCAAGGCGACGCAACAGATACTCAGTCGCCTGTTTGCTGTCGACCGCTCTGTGCAGTCCAAGCGTGCGAGTCTGGCCGAGCTGCACAAGGCGCACGCCTCGGCAGCGGTGGCGCCTCCGGAGCTGTGGGAGTGGGCTCCCTGTTGCTGCTGCGCTTCACAGCCGCGATGCGAACACTGCCGACGGTGTTCGGGAAGTCGTTCTTTCCGATGTCGATGCCGCTTCGACGAGGCGACGTCGCTGCTGCTCCTCTCATGGCTCACGCGACCGCACTCGCAGCGATCATGAGCGACGCTTCGAAGGGCACCTCGAGTACATTGTTGGGGCACCCACACCATGCCAAGTCGCACGTTCATGCGGCAGTACTTCCTCACGTATCTCTTGGAGACGACGTCGTGAGCGTGGTGTTTGACGGACAGGCGAAGCAAGCGAGCACACTGCTGTCGGTACCGCTGCTGAGCCGTTGTCGCACGACACCGACGCGCAATTCCGTCGCTTGAAGACCATCCGAACTGCGTCGTCCGACGATGTCGACATGGCGCCTAAGCGAGCGTTGGAGGAGCTGGAAGAATCGCGCGTGGACGACAAGCGGTTCTCGGATCTCGAGATCCTCTCAGCGTCGCCGCTCGCTGCTGCGCTGGCTGCAAACGAGTACGCGAACGAGTCGGTCAAGCTCGACCGACCGTTCAAGCCGCACGTGCTGACTCTGCGCGACATGTGCGTCCAGGTGGTGCTCACAGTGTGGCGGCACTCGGACTTTGGCCGCGCTACCAGTGGACGACTGTCTCTTGTAACAGTGCTCAAGACCCGGGCCGACCAAGCCGAGGCTGCCGCAGAGTCTGCCACCGGCAGCAGTGGCGACGCGGAGATTGACTTCCTCGCTGGTGCTCGTCGACACGGACCCGGGTTTGGTCGCGGACGCTGGGCTGGCGGGTTCGATGACGAGTCGATCTCGCGTCAAAGTGCGCAGTTTGGCGGGTCTGCTCGCCGCCCACGCAGCCGACACGCAGTCGATCCGGACGTCGGGACCCTCGAGAGCGTGATTGCGATGGGGTTTCCCTGACCGCGCGTCGAGCGTGCGGTGCGGCAGTTTCTTTACGACGTGCAGCTGGCGATGGACTGGATCCTGTCGTGCCCGAACGACGACGCGACCAAGGACGCGGAGAAGACACCGGACAACAACGACGAGTACAGTGCTAGTGCCACCACCGAGGCGGCCGACGCACTTGGCGATGACAGCCAGGGAGACGGTGACTCGGACGAGAGCAGCTGTCGTTTTAACAGCGGAGTGGCGTCCACGGTACCCGCACGAGAGCCTCGTGGAAGTGATCGCTGAGCTCTAGGCAGCAGTGTGCAGTCGGTCGGCAAAGCAGCGCGAGACTGTGTTGACGCATACGAACGCCGCTGTGGCCACGTGCTTTCGTCTCGACGGTCGTGTCGTGCCGGACTTTGACGTGGCGTCCTTCACGACAACGAAGCACTTGCTGGCGTTGATGCTCCAGCTGCAGCTCGGTTCGCGCGCAGTGTTGCAGTGCCAGCGTCCATTTTGCCTGGAGCGTTTGCTCGAGCATGTGTCGTCCAGCGCCACACGCGCGCTTAAAAGCAGCGAAGATGACGTGTCCGTTTCTGTGGTTTCGGTGCTGTTGATCGCGGACGTGATCGCAAGCCGCGTGTGCACGCCAGTCGAGGCGACTCATCGTCAGGATGTCGCCACAGACGGCGTTGATCGAGACCAAGTGGCGATAGCGAGCTGACTGGCGACCGAGTCTCTATTCCTGCCGACGCTTCTGTTCCAACATCGCCTGTTCGACATGTGCTTGCAGCTACAGTCGCTACTTGGGAAACGGGAGGAGCGTGCGAGCGCACGAGCCGAGTCGAGAGGCTGAGCTGCGAAACGCGACGGACGCCCACGCAGTCGGTCAGCTGCTTGCGCGTGTGACGCTGGACTTTGACGGTGCGAGTGCGTTCACTGCACGTGGCGGCGTGGGCTTGGTGCCCAACCTTCGCGACGAGTGCGTCTTTCCAGGGGACACGGAGTTCGTGTGCGCGCTGCTGTCGCACGTCCTCCAGTCACCTACAGTGCTCCAGCAGCTGATGGAGGACAAGATTGACGAAGCTGTCGCCGCGCCTGGGCTCTCCAAGTCAGGTGCTCGTCACGCCGCCGACGCTGCTCGTGGAGCTCGCGTCTGTCACGACGTGAAACGACGACACATTTGCGAGAGCGCTCGCGAGCGTGGTGCAAGTTAACAAGAGCGAGACTAGTCGGACGTACGTCGTGCCGAGGAAAGCAGCGTCAGTAGCGGCCGAGAGCGTGGCTGTTGCCTCCGCCGGAGAGGTAATGGAGCGTGGAGCGTGCAGTGACTGCATCAAACGACGACACGAAGGGAAAGAAGATCGTGACGACCACGACAGAGCAGGTGGTGAAGACCCACAAGCAGACCATCCAGCTTATCGCGAGTACGATCGTCGACAAGGTCCGCGTGGTGTGGGCAACTGAGAAGCTGGCAGCGAGCCAGGCGACGCATCAAGAGCGCGAGAAGGCGGCGGCTCACTACACCGTGTGTGCCGGGAAGAACGTGGAGTTTTTGGCGCACTTGGTGTCGTCGCTCTGAGCGTGTGCAAGCGTACGGACGTACGAGCGTGTGCACCACCACCATCATCATCAAGGAGACGGCAATGACGGCGTTGTCCGCCTCGTGCTGAACAAAGTGCTGCGGTCGAACGGACTCTGTCGCTTCGTGCGTTGCACAAGTCATTCCGGGACCGCGAAGACTACGGTACGAGCGTCGACTTGGGCGCCGACCTGCCACTTGCCGAAGCTCCTGAGCGTCCACGTGAAAGAGCGCGTGCAGTGTGCCCACTGACTGCTGCGTCTGCGTGCAATCGTTGAGCAGTTGGCGTACAGCTTCAATTGTCGACGCTCCACCAGTGGTGGCAAGCGGCTCGAGACGACGGGCGTGGCGACACGCGCGTGCAAATGGGAACGCGCAGGACGCGATGGACGCGATGGACGCGATGGACGCGATGGACGCGATGGACGGGTCTGATCGTGAACATGCGTGGCCAGCAACGGACCACCTCGTCTCTTCCACTCGATCATCATGATGGACGATTTCGGTGAGGCAGGCATCTCGATTGCCAATCAAGGAAATCGTCACATCGGAGGGATGGCTGATTGGATCTTTTTGCGTGTTCGGTGCGTCTCACATCTGGTTAACTGGATCTTTCTGCGTGTTCAGTGCGACTCTGAGGACCGAGGGCGTCTGGACGCGGCTCTCGCCGTCGGATCCAACCTTTGGGTCTCACTTCTGGCGTCTTCAGCAACACACTGTGTGCGCGCCGACGGAATGAATGTGGTCGCAAACACTTGCACTCGCCAGCGCACTGGCTCTCAAGTGAGTTGTATACTCACTTCTAGTGAGTTTCTGGTGGTCGTTTGCTGTCACTTTCGCTCACCCACCCGCCTGTGCACTCGCTTTTTTTCTCTCAGTTCCCAAGTTTCCAGCTCGAGAACAAGCCA
>JAASFJ010000411.1:0-23445 GCA_023333755.1 Globisporangium uncinulatum
AATGCTGGCATGAACAAAGTCATCACCAACATCCTCCTCTTAGAGGAAGCGAGCAAACGCACCCAGCGCCGTGCTCAGCGCCTTCTGCGTGTTTGAAGGGAAAAGAGTGCTTAGACGCATTGCGAATCGACAAGTGCGCGAACCAACGTCATGTCAACACATGCACGACATCTCGCACCATCCAATCTTAATACGTGCGGTGCACACTAAACAAGCATTGACAATGGATAGATAACATGTTTGTCCAAACGGTGAGGGCATTTGGATGCTCACATATCACACGCAATTTACATTGGTATATCCATATTTTCGAATGCATTCCGACAGAATTTACGACCGAATCGTCCGAACCGCAAATCATATCCTCGCAACCTCTGATTGGCCAGAAATAATTCCTACGATGATTGCATTGGGTGTAATCAGACATATTCACATGCGCGGCATTCTGATATGTCCGAATGGTTAGCATATTCATCCATACTGTCACCAATCATATAACCAGGTGCATTCCGAGCTATTCATACTGGCAGGTTTCAACATGGTCAAATCGTTTTGGTGAGGGAATTGCACTGAATCGAAGGGGAGAGGGCGTTTTACTATCAAACGACCGGTTGATCCAGAACAAAAGTCACGCGTCGCGGCCAGGTGCGAGGATATACTCACGAATCTCCATCGGCATCGGCCCCCACCATTCTCGTGAACTGCGTGCCCGTCACGCTCTCCATTGCGCAACCTATCGTTTCTCGCTCCACTGCGACCTCCAGCACTCTCGCTCGCGACATCCAGCATTCTCGCTCGCGACATCCAGCATTCTCGCTCGTGGCATCCAGCAGATTCACTCGCGGTCAGTACCACTCTCTCTCGCGCGCGCCGACCCGGCGCTAATCCAGTCGAGAATACAACTCCCACTAACCCGTCCCGCATGCATATTGCGAGCTGGCTGGAGGCTCCCACCATCACCAATCAAGTCAACCCTTCCGTGTCGTCAACCGTGCACGTGTGTTTGCCTGTCAGTGTACGCCGCTTGCACACCGTTTGCGCTTGCATTTGCGTGTGCGTGCGAGTTGCGTGTTGGTGTGCGTTTAGTCTGCAAGTGGATGAGTACTGTACCACCTGGCGACAGTGATCACAATTGTGAGTCGCTTGATAAACAAATGTGTGTGAACTGCATATCGGTTGCATGCCGCTCATCTCAACGCGAAATTGCACGGCTGCTCATCGACGCCAATTTTGCGCCATGGTGACGCAACGGGTGCAAATGCAGTCAACTGGGGCGGAGTGAGGCGTGCGGCCAGTGCTTCGGGTTAGCGAGCACGGAACACGCAGTGGTTGCTGTGCATTCAACTTGGCGCGTGCTCGAGCGCATTTGACGCTTCGCCGCTGTGTGCGTGTGTTGGAATGTTGGCGTGCGTGTGTGCTGGAATGTGTGCCCGCGTATCGACAGCAACTTTGTGTGTACGACCGAATGTTAGTCAGCGGCGATGAGCTTGGGCGTGAGTCGCTTCCGAAAAAACTTGTCTGTGTATAGCAAGCGTCTGTATATGCGCTTAACCAACCCGCTGTGACGCGCTACCTCGCTCACTGAGTTGTTTCCAGAATTGTCGGCGCAACCATACAGGCGAGGATGTCAAGCGAAGCGGGAGGCGACGGGTCGATGACGCGCTCCGCAGTCAACAGCACACGATACGGTCCGATGAGGGTGTTAAACGTGCCGGTACGGTGCAGCGCTAGCAATTCGTTCAGTACTGTGCCAAAGCTCGTCACGCGAATCGACTGTGCACGATAGAAAGCGAGCAGTACGCCTCGGCAGTTTTGCCAATCGCCAGCACGTCATTCTTGAAGCTGGCACTCTACTCGCGGAGGAAGAAGGCGTCGGTGGGGAATAGCCTCAGATACGCGACGAGGAGCCGTGAATCTAAGTGGCGTTGCTTGTCGGCGCTGAGCCATACACGTGGCTCCTTGGTAAACTACTCGTACCGCATGGCTCTCAGGCTTGTGGCAGCAGAGTGCTTACGGCGCTTCTCGGGTGGCTCGACAGCAGCTTGATCTTGATCAGGGTCATGCTGCTCGCGCGAGCGTTTGGCTGAGGCCGCGAGAAGCGCGCTCTCGCAGACACGCAAGCCCTCGCTGAGCTTGCGGTTCATTTCGACGAGCTCGAGCAAGACAGCGTCCGTCTTGTCGTTCGCCGGGCTCGGGCGTTCTTCTTCTCGTAGCTCCGTCGCTTGGGCAGTCTGCGAGTGTTGCTCCAGCGCCACCAACCACGCCATCAAGTCGAGCGGGTCCCCTCCTGACGCGGACACGTGCTCCTCGAGCCGGCGAACGACAGGTGCGTGTTTGCTCTGGGCTTTCGCTTGCGGGTAGTGACGCACGAGAACTACAGTGAGCACAGTGAGAAAACTGATGTCAACATTCAGCCGTGCATTTGTGTGCCCCAAGCAGCTTGCAACCCGATGCTTGCGCAGCCGCACGAGTCCGTCTTACGCACGGGTGTCCAAGCGCGCGACGTCAGCCAAGACTGGCTGCACTACCGGTGACCAGCCGCTCAGAACCCAGGCCACAGTGCGATCCTCCCGAGGCATGTTAAATGCGTAGGCGAACCCTTCGTTGGCTGCCGACAAGTTCCGCGAGCATCGGTCGAGGATCCATTGCGCGGCGAGGAGATCCTCCCCGTTCGCATATTGCACGCCACCTCGAGGAAATGAATGTTAAGTGAGACTTGGCGGAAATTGGCTGCGCTGGAGACAGCCGGCGCAGCAGACGGTGAATATATCCGTGTACCCCACCTCCGCTTTCACCTTTGCCTTGCCGCCGCCACCATCGTTCGGCATGCGTGCAGCGGTCGCCGCCCGCGCGCCAGCGTCGGCTTTAAGCAGCTCGTGCAGCGACGCTTCGTCGTCACGCATATCGTGCCCGGCGCAGCGAGTGCAGGCAACTGGCTGAGGAGGGCTTGCGTTGGAGTGTCTTGCATGGAGAGCGCAGCGGCCAATGCGAAGAGCGGGCAGGTGAGATGGCTGGTCTTGTCCGGAGCGAGCGTGAGCCCTTGTTTTTGAGCAGTCTTCACTCGCAGCAGCCATACGAAATGCGTGCCATCTGCGGGCCTGGATAGATGCGCCTTTTGGGCGTGCGCCAAGTCCGATACGCGGCCGAAGCGGTGCCACATGAGGCACAACCAAGCCGCGTCCTCGTAGTTACGCACACTAGATGCATTCGCATACATAGATTCTTTTAAAGAGCGCAAGTTATATTTTGTGAAGGACGGGGCTTTTTGCACATATTCACCTTCAACCCGCTTCCAGCAGTGTCGTTCGAGCACTTTATCCATCCGCAAGAGCGCACTTTCAACCATAGCACATAACGCCGGATGCATGTCAAGCATCCACACATTAACATGCCTAAAGTACGAGACTGCAGAGTTCTTCGCTAGACGCGTTCCACTAGTGGCGGTCGCACACACTCACATACATTCCAAACCGATCCATCAATGCCACGAGTCCCATGTATTGCCATGTATCGTGTGATCTGAACAGATACAACTATCAACTGGGCACCATGACGATCATGGATGAGTTCGGTGACAGCCAGGTTGTGCGGCAGTCGCTCGTCAAAACGAACGGCGACTGGCACATGGACCGAGCGCTGCAGCACTTCAAGCGGGCAAATCCCGATAGCTCCAGCTTTCTCCGCGTTGTGGTCGTTGATAAGGACCTAAACGAGATCCGAGTGACCCAGATGCACTTTCCCTAGACGCGCATGCTCATCTGCGTGTTTCAAGTGGTCAAATACCTCAGGCTACTCTCCCGGAAGCCAGAATATGGGAAGATCTTGGCGGACGACCACGGGAACATCGACAATCTTGTGCACAACATGATCTTTGCTAGCGGCTCCGAACTCTACGACGACAACCGCGCACAAATGAAGCTGCTCTACCTACGCCTGGACTTCGAGTCGTTCTTTACGTACTTTGACAGGAACTGGCACACGTGCCAAGACATGTGCGTCTCGTATTGCTGCCCACAGCTTCCTCACGTTCGCAACCATACCATTAACCGGCTCGAGAGCTGTATTTCGGAAGCTGAAAGGATCTGTCGACGGACACACCAGCATAACGGCGTGCGTTGAGCTGATCCTGGCGTCGGCGCGTCGTGCCGAAAACGAGTCCCACTACCGGAGGTCGAGTGTCGGGCGATTCACGAACTCCTTCTACGAAGACGAGATGAGCAACGTGCTTCTGTTTACCACTCGCTACGTCGCTGAGCGCATCGAACGCGAGTATACCACTGCTCTGGACAAGTTCGAGATGTACAGCTACACTGTGGATCGATAGCGTGACGAGGTAGTGGCGCAAACCAAGAAATACTCCCACCGGGTCAGCCTTGCAGACTGGCGCTGCAACTGCGGCTTTGCGCTCTCAACTAGGCTGCCATGTCGTCATGTGATGGCGTTTCGGAAGCGAGAGGGCGTCCACGGGTCGGTGATCCCCCCTCAAGTGAATCGATCTAAGGTATGTGGTGTACTATCCATGTATTGTTCATGTAACACCGTGTATTAACGCATGCTTACTCAGATTGCTCGATGTCGTGCAGGTGGACGGGAACAACCGCAGAGCCGGTGCCAGTTCGACGATTAGAGCTCCACCCCCGTGATCACGCTGCTGTTGTGAGCCCGACGCAAACGTCTACAGCTGCAGACCGATACCGTGAGGCCGTGCGTGTCACGCACTTCATCGCGTCCGGGCTTGAGGACATTGAAGACTATCGCGAGTTCACACTGTACCTGTCATTCCTGATGAAGCAGTGGAGTAATCTGCGCCAGAGGAAGCGAGTGCGCGTGGAGATGGACGATGATCCGGAACCTGAGAACGAGGACATCACAATGGACACATCGCAGATGCACAGCTTGTATTCGGGTGAGTCGGGTAACGTGCAGCTGGTGCAAACAACTGGCGTCGCGTTGGCCGTGCCAGCGTGTTCGAATATACTCGCATCACAGGCCTCGACCAGGACTACGCAGATCGCAAGCGAGCATCCTTCCCGCATCGATCACGTTAAGTCAACCAGCGGAGGGAAACGCGCACCTCGTTCAAGTCGACGCGCTTGCAGTATCTGGGGCGAATCATGGACAAGTCATTGAAAATACTTACGACAGTTCCGCATGTGAGCAAGTGCGTCCGCTGGCGACAGGTGTGTCGACGAATGCGGGCATATCTCGGCTCTCCCGTCGGTCGGAATCAAACGATTTCATGGCAGCAACTGTTCCCGTTAGACTCTACCCAAAGTCGAAGAAGTCCAGACGGCCAAAGCACGACACCAAGTGAACAGTTGCAGAAGAGAAGCAGGAAAGAACGCGCTACAACGCAGCCGAACGAGCGAGGTGAGCGTATGGCGAGGTGTCGTTGCTCTACATCGCGGACGAGCTGGACACGGAGAAGCCTGCCATGCAAGAGGCTATGGACAAGTTGGGCTCTCTTACTGTCAAGTCCAAGAACCACGCCAACAAGAAGCCGCATTACCAGGTGATGAAGAACCTGATCTTCAACCCAGATGCATACTACTTGCTGCCATCTCATCATCTTCCGCGTGCATCGCGGTGCTTCCTGTCGCGAATGCGTCCAAGGATGCCATCGCAATTGGTGACACTCGTAATGCCAACGATCATCCAACGAGCCGTCAAGAAGTTGAGGTCGTCGACATCCACGCGTGCGTCTCTTCTCTCGCCATCAGATCGAGACCATGAAGCGCGTGGAGATCATGAGTATAGCGCGCGGCGACGGCGTCTCATTTTGCAAGTGGCTGGAGAAGCAAGTGCTCAACGAGGTGACAGCGGCAAGACAGGACACTTTTCGTGCAGATATCGCCCGAGTATCGTCCATGAATCCAGGCGCGCTGCTCTCTGGTTTCAAGGCCGACTACGCAGTATCGATGCTGTACCTGTTCCAGCCTCCACAGTAATTCAACGACGCCGCGGTGCTTACTTTGTGTGAGCGGCTCGAGCAAAACTACTCAGCAGTGAGATGCGGAGGGGTGGTGGTGGCTCGACCGGCGCGAACGCGAGGCGATAAACACCAGACGGTACTGGCGGGCATCATCGCACCCATCACATACCTAGGCATCAATGCAGACGTGGAGAAGGTGCTCATCCCAGTGAACTTCACAACCAGCACTGGTGTGGGATGACAATCGACTTCTCGCGCAAGGTCGTGCGGCACTACGAATCTCTAAACATCAAGCGCCACACCTCGCCTCTCGACGAATTGGCGTGGGGGATTGTGCATGTGGCACTGCCTGAGTTTGGTGTCGAAGCGATTAACTCGCTGATCCAGTTCGACGCTTACGGATGTGGGTACTTTGTGTGCATGAACATCTGGCGCCTCGTGGACAGCCGCGCAACAAGCATGATGTCTGCGAGCAGCGATCTTGCGCGTCACTTTCAGATATTTCTCTTCGTGCTCTCTGGTGAGCGAGCATGGTAACTATCCATATAGTGCGTGTTTTGGGAAATACTGGTGAGTTGCGTCGACACCGTAGTTGTTGTTGACATTCAGATGAGCGCTCGCACTTGTTGTCATAACCACTGGAAGCGAGCCTCGTGTTTCACATGCAAAGTGTGGATGTACACTTAACGACCACGAATCTGGTCTCGATACATGGACAATCCGTTCAATTAAGTAATTGACTGTTGGCCAAATTAGGTGTGTAGTTTTCGCGAAAATATAATAGTGGGTACAAGTGCAAAATAACATCATCTTTGACAGGTTTGACCATTTTTGGTGATCTTTCAAACGTGGGCAAAGCATGTAGAAATGCATACACCATGGGCGCGTGGCTCTTGTCCGAATCGGGACTCTAGGACCCACAAAACAAAATCTGTTATGTCTAGTATCGTATTTATTTTCGTGAAAGAGAGAGAGCAATTTGCATCACACTTTTTATCGAGGCAGACGCTCGAGTCGTACCGTTCCGCACGACTGCTGGTGAGTGCGGACGAGTGATGTCGAGCGTGGACGAGTGCGGACGAGTGCTGACGACCGCGGACGAGCGCTGATGATTTAGGATTGGCTAGGGCGAGCGAGCACGAGTACTGACGAGCGTAGGCGAGGGTGGGCGAGTGCGGATGAGCGCCGATGAGCGTGGACGAGGGCTTCAGTTTGTGTATGCGCGTATGAATGTATCTACTTTGTTGTGTTGAGCAGGTATGCGAGTGCTTATCTGTCAAACCATGGTTGCTCACTACCAACTAATCGAGATTGCAACTAAGTGTACAGCGAGTAATGTTTATATCGCGAATAAGTCTGTGTTGGTCTGTATTGCGTGTAGTGCGTGTTTGGCGAATTTGCATGTTTTGTGTCAGAGTCAAGTGCGCTGAGTGATGTGTGGAGCAGCGAGTACGATACACAAGAAGACAGGGTGAGTGTTACAGGTGGCGGATTAGTCATGCGTGGAGCATGGACTTGAGAGTGTAGAGAATGCTGTGACGTGCGCGAGTTACTTTTACGAGCGAGTGCAGTGTGGAGATTGTGTCTGCCGAGATTGCGCGACCACCGAGACGCGCCCATGACTCTTCAAAAGGCGAGGACATCGACCTCGGATCTGCGAATGAATAGAGCACAGGGGGGCAGTGCAACGAGCGAGACTATCATTGGGGGCGAGTGGTACAGGTGTGGCGTGCGCGTAAAGAGAGTGGAGCGCGGATAGCGTCTAGTATCGAGTGCTGCACGCTCTGCAAACGCCACGGGTTTGGCTTGCGCGACAATGTGGATTGACGGTCGCAGTGTGGAAACTCAGTGAATGCGGTGAGTACGGCGAGTTCTAAGAGCGTCGGACGTTGCGAAAATCGTCTGCGAGATGACAGTGGTGCGTGTCGTGGCATATGAGGTGCGTCCAACTTCGACAACGAGACAAGAGACGCGCAGTGAGTATGGTTTGGCGAGCGGAACGAGTGTGACTCTGTGGTCGGTGGATGTGTGGTCGTGTTGATGATACTTAACAACCTTGTCTTTCGCGATCTCTTCTACTGACATGCAGAGTGCTACGCAGTTTCGAGGACATCCTGCATGTGGACCGGGGATGGTTCTGCGATTATCCCTGCGGCGAGCCAAACCTTGTGAGCCGTTATGCAATTGTTCAAAGCGCCAGCGCGGTGTAGCACGCGCATGTGCTTGAGCGCCGACTGCGTGCCATTCGCCGAAGTGCTGCGCTGCTCTAGGAAGGCGACCACATTCCTCTCTGCGGTCTCGCCTACCTGCATTACGCTGTCCCGGTGCATCACCTCTCCTTCCACTAGCTGATACCCCTGGAGAAACAGGTTCATGTGCACGGTCACCATCTTGGAAATCTGACCTGTGCTGATTCTCCACCTCCAAGTTCCACCAACACGGCTCACAGCAAAACCACTCAAACCACGTCGCGGTCAATGCTGTTAGCAGCGACTGCTGGCGACGCCGTGGTGGCGCAGAGATGTCGTCAGCCGTCGAAGCAGCGCGCTTGCGTTCAGGAGGAGCCTCAGCACACACCAGTGTCTCTAGAGCATCGAGACGTCGCTATTGCCGATTCGACAGCGTCAGAAGTGGTCAATGACTGCTGTTTGCTGATCAATGATCATGTTCTTCTCCGTCTTGTCTTCGTCCTGCACGCGTGGAGAAGAAAACGGGCCTGTATGTGCGGCGACAACCTGCGAGGACCACGAAAGCAGATCCGCGAGCGGACATGCGAGTCCACGACGCACAATCCCAGACGATGCACCGCCAGACTCTCCGGTGAAGACTGTTTCAGACGAGGGTAGTTTTGCGGCAGCACCGCCGTCAGCACGATAAGCACACGCTTCAAGATTGAGAAGCGCGGTGACGAGATTTTCCAGTTCGTTGCGAAGGGACGGTGCTGCACAGCGTCGATTGCCTCGAACGTCTGAGCGTCAAAGATCGAGATAACAGAAAGGGGTACGAGATCCGCCGCGCGCCACCGGCTCAAAATCTTCTACACCTTGTGAACTTCAGCGCACGTGTTAAATACTTTGTTAAATGCCTTGGTTGTTGTCAACACATTCCAGGCTCCGCGGTCGAAGATCCAGCGATCGACAAGCTCGGGAGATGCATTCGCGTGCTGAGCGCCACCTCGCCTGAACGAGCCCGAGGTGAGCGCAGCGTCTACACCAGTGGCGAGCGCCACACGATCCAGTAGACGGTTGACGTGAGCGTGCAAGGTCGGCGGGGACGCGAACGATGACTTGCCCAATGTGCGAGGGGTTGGGGCGAACGTGGGGTATTCGAGCGGTTCAACAAGTGGTGGTTCGACAGCGATGTTAACCTAGATAAGAGTTGCTTGCGGTAGGAGGTTAGGAGTGACATCCCCTGTTGGAGATAATTGAGTCGTGAGCGCAAGCGCAATCGACAAAAGCGGGCAGATAGCAAAGTCGGAGTCAGGATACAGCGAGGGCCCTTGCTCCTCCGCCGTTTTCATTCATACAAAAAGCACAAAGAAAGCATCTTAGCGTCTCCTGACATATTCTGCTTGCGGACATACGTCACATCAAATGCAGGTCCGAACATGTACCAGAGGAGACGGAGGAGACAGAGGAGCGAGGCGTCCTGATAATCATTTGGCATTCTGGCATCCTCATACAAATAACGCATCATTCGTCTTAAGTCATACTTCGTGCATGCGGCGGCCTTTTTCACGTAGCCACCACCTTCGCGTTTCATGAAGAAGCTCTCAAGTGTCCGCCCCATTTTGAGAAGCTTCGACTCGAGCATCACTCGATGCTGTGGGAACAGGTCCAGCAAAACAGTTGCTTACCTGGTGATAGTACTGCATGCACGTGTGACGTGCAAGCAGCGTACCAGCCGTCCCTCATAAACGCCAAATACATTGCAAACTAATCCATGACCGACACAATGACCTGCCCACTCTCGTCATTCTCAATGCACTCGCGCATATACTCATGCTCAACTTCCTCAACGTGCAAGAATCTCTCGAACACCTTCACAGCCGGGACTCGGACGCACTTGGAGTTTCCAGGCTGCAAGTCGTCAAGACCTATGCTGGGGGATCGTCCGCAGAAATGCAAGTGATACGTTCTGAACTTGATCATTGAATGGCAATATCCATATTTTCAGATTGATTCTGGCTCAATGAGTCCGAATGAGTGGCTTACACTACTCACCTAGCCCTATGGCATACCATCGGCTAAAATACGCCAACTCACCAAGAATGCGGTGTATGATTGCCTTAACCCCCCCTAGTACCAAACGAAAATCGGAAATAAACGAAAAGTTCACATGTTGGATCCTCCAACATGCATCTATGTCATTTGACTTAATGTTTGAATTGGCAACAGAAACTGTCGCGCCCGCGCTTGAAAAATGCACCATTTCATTTTTTCCACCATTTCAAATCAATCCAACATGAACATTACCGATTTTGTATGTATTGCCCAAAAATTCGAATCGCAAGCAACCATGTTGAAGATCCAGCATTTGATTTGATAGTTGTCTGTGGCCCTTGTACCAAAGATGCAACTATTTGAAGCTTTGCTGGACTCTCTTTGTTCAAAAGGAATGATTGTATGTGGTGTAGACGCTACGACAAGTGCCAATGACGCGCACACAAATCACAGTCATCCACGCAGACGCAAGCAAAACCAGAGCTGAAGGCGATCAGACACGAACCGAGCGGCAAACTCTGCTTCTCTCACCCTCCGCACCACTGTCTCCTAAGATCAGCGGCGTGGCACTCGCCCCGCTCGTGTCGATCGTGACACTTGCACTGGTCGCGCTCCCGTTGACTGCCGCACTCAAACATGCAGCCGTCCCGTCTATCACCTCGCTCACGCTTGCGATCTCCGCCGCAGCTACCACGCTCGCACTCGCGGTCATAACCACCACATTGCTCGCACTTGCGCTGGCACAGCCTCACTCGCGCTCGCGATCTCACCCACCGCCGCCACCGCCTTGCTCGCACTCGTTGTCTCTCCAACCACCTCACTCGTGCTCACAGTCTCTTACCCTGTGATCACAGAGATAGCAGACCCGCGCACGTTGGCGGCAACTTGTACGGCATCACTCGAGCCACAGCCTGCATTTCCTCTACAACATGTTGGAGGTACATGTAGGATCAGCACATTGGAGGCACTACGTGTTGGATAAACAAGTTGGGTGAGTCAATATGATGACTTATTGAGCGCATATCTCTTTCACGTCATCTGCCGCATTCACCCAACGTCTTACGTCTGTCGCAAGATGAAGCAGAGCGTCGCTGTCAGTGGTTAGACTATCGTCGTGTGCGTAGTCATGCATATTCTCCAACACATCATCGCCATCGACCTGTCCTGTAGCTTGCCCTCGCTCGCACTATCTTGCCAATGACTACCTCGGCCTTGCCAAACCACGACTCGCTGTCATGCTCCGGCTTCAGCATCTTGTCAACGTTCGTCTGTGCGCCTGTTGAAATATTGACGCGGTTAGTCGCGTCTGTAACTGACGGCAACATCACCGCATTCGGTTGCTTGCATGCGGGGTCGTGAGGTAGGTTCGAAATCGGTGTCCTCGGCAACATTCAAAACCACATGTGCGGTCACACATCTTGATCTTCCGCTTCCGTTGCAGTTTGGAGTTGTGGAGCTTTCGTTGCAGCGCGGACATTGGTCCCTTCTTTGAGTGCTGCTGCCTCTGCATCTTTGGATGTCGCTCTTTCACTTGGCGGCACGGTCTCCTTGTGCATGTAGACTGCACTGTCGATGTCTTGTCAGACGTTGGAAAAGGAATGAGCAAAAAGAATTGGGGTAAACTCGAGCAGATGTGTGGCTGTGGCGTTCCAGGTGGAGTGTTTGTCGTTTCTCCTATCTCTCATCACGTCCCACAATCGTCACGTCTTTGACCTCGCTCTTACTTAATCATGTGCATTTGAGTGGAAATCCTTGAGCCACTTTTTCGTGCAAATCTGCTTTTGACTTGGAATTTGTATCAAAACGTTTTTTCCGAGCAATTTCATTTATTAACATGTTGGAGGTCCAACATGTGAAAATTCCGCATGTTGCCAGATCCAACGTTGGTACTAGGGATTAAATATTCAAAATGCTCTATGATTGGATGGTACGATCTATACAAACACCATGTTCCGTCGGATACGCGATGATATTCATTCATATTATAATAGGTCCGACTCTTCGACACCTCCGACCAACAGATGGTATACACTCCAGATACAACCGGACACTTTTCTTATCATTATACACTATACCGATCGGAGTGGTGATGGGGGTATCTTGTGCTCTCGGTCCTATCGGGTCTTTGCGCTCTGGGGAAAATAATCATGTTCGAGTGCGTGTTACCTACTTCGTTCAGTAAGACTCACTCGCTGGGTTCCCCTACGCTGACCATGGTGAGCACCGCTCGCTGCCCTTCGCTTGGCAGCCCACCATGTCAGCTTCGGCTACGCTCCTTCAGTTTCTTTACTAACCGTGATATTATTCTGGTATACGTTTGGTCGTGGATGATACCTGACATTTCTGGTTAGTTTACAAACGCAAGTCAAAACGGACAGTGGTACCGGTAGGACTAATGACGATATTCTACGATAGCACAATGGATTTTCAGTTATAATTGATCTAATCTTTAACTACACCTTTTACGGTTCAAATATGTCTCTATCCTGTTCAAATAGGTATTTTTCCGGTTCAAATTCGTTCGTCAAATTTGTGTGACAGATTTGAAATAATTGGATTCTCCAGTTCCCTCAAACCTTCATGCGAGCCCGAACTGACTGCTCGCTTGCTTGGTGGCGGAGGGCTCCACATCCACGTCCACATCCAAATCCACATCCATACCCAGCCGCAAATTAACAATATGCTGTGCGTCGACCACGAAGTCGACTTGTTGATGCGATGTCACGGTGCTGTGTGTGTTCACAGTTATCGTCCAGCAGAGGCAGCGAAGGACGAACAAGAAGAAACGCACGGGTGACTGGTGGCAAACACGGGCGAGGTGGCAGCGGCAGTGACGTCACACTGAGTGGATTCACAAGTGCCGCTGGTGCTCTTGCTTGTATTCACTGGGCTTACTGACGCTTGCTCCTGTCCAACTCATCTGGTACGCGACGAGGTAACGACATCGACAGCTGACACTCCCGCTTGCACTGGGCTGCAGTCTGCGCGCGAACCCCCAGGCACCCAGCACCTTGATACGCAGAGGGGGCTGGAATGCAGCAAGCAGTGCTCGCTCAATTCGCCAGAAACTTAGGTCCTTCTGTTGCCAGGAGGTACGATTGCGCCAACTGACGTCGCTGTAGTCTTCGAGCGCTGCTCGTTCCGTCGCGCTGCGGCCCGCAATCACTGCCATTGCCCCATGAGCAATCCCACCACCACCAAGCGCTGCTCGTGATCGATGTGATGCTCGCCATCATGCCACTGTGTCGTCAACGTGTACAGCGCATTGGGTCGCACTGCGGCACCATGATGTCGGTACAGATGCGCTGCACCCTACCTTGCCATGCACACATACAACCGCTGCTCGTCTCTTGTGCTTGCTTGCCAAAGACCATGAGCCCGCTCTGCGTCCTCTCGTCCTCGTCTTATCCAGTGTCCACTCGTCTGCGCTGTGCCCTTGAGTGCAACTCTCTCTCTGGCTCAGTCGCTGGTTTTCCTGGCTTCACGGCACTGCCGTGTGCTGTCGCGATGAAGCGTGGTCTGCGGCTCGCAAAAACTCTGCGTCGTCGCGAAACTTGGAGGACTTGACCTAGTCCAATGGCTCGACCATGAGGTTGACGTCATGTCGTTCGTATGCACATGCTGCTTCTCTTCTGCTACGAGGTGCCGCACAAGGTGGTAGCGGTTGTGGATGTGCTTGGTCACACTGGGCTTGCTGGGCCACTCCGTCAGATAGATGGAGTCCGTGTTGTCGCTCAGCAACAACGGTACTTGGTGCCCCCACCGTAGCTCGGTCAGCAGCAACCACATCTGCTGCACATCTCGGACTCCGCCGTTCATGGCAATGTATTCATCATCGCTCGTGCTCTATGCATTCATCGACTGCTTCCGACTGGCGAAGTCATGGTGTTCCCGTCCAATATGGTCAAGTATCCACTCACTCTCGTGTAGTGGTCTGCATTCACGTAATCAGCGTCCGTGTGCACGCGCAAGTCGACCTCGTTGCCGTCCTTGACTCGCATCACCAGTCCGTAGACACTTATGAACTTGAAATAACGTAATCCAAGCTTCCATTTGCCGTAGTGATCGGTCGTAGCTAGGAACTCGCTGAGATTCATGACCGCGTGTACAATGTCCGGTCGGCTGCCGGAGGTACTGGGATGCGCCGACCAGCTCGGAATACGGCGGTGGCTCACTTGCCATGCGTGCTGTCTGCTCTTTGCACTTCCCTTGTTCGTCGCCTCTGGCGTGCGACACCCGTTGCAAGTCGCCATGTGGAAGCGCTGCAGGAACTCGTCGACGTAGCGCCGCTGCAGGGAGGTCACTTGCTGCCGAGTAGGGTTGATGACGATCTCGATCTCCAGCAGGAACTTGACTGGTCCTAGCGACACCAGTTCGAGCGATGCCATGACCCGCTTTGCCACTGACTGGCACAGTGGAGGTGGTCCAATGAGCAAGAGATCGTCGACGTACACCGTCAACAGCATGGCGATAGTGTTGTCGTCTCTAGCTGCATGACGCTTATAAAGACCGTAGTCTGCATCGAGGCGGATGAACGCTAGCTTCGTCAGCATTGCATGAAGTGTGGCGTTCCAAATCGCAGGAGCTTGCTTCAATTCGTAGAGACTCTTGTGTAATCTGCACACATACTGGTCGCCCAGCTCTGGAGCCCGGGCGGGTGCTCCGTGAAGATGTCGTCTTTGAGGTCGCCGTAGAGAAAAGCGGTCATGACGCCGAACTGTAGGTTGGCCCATCCGCTCTTGAGCGCACAGTAGATAGCGACGCGCAGTGTCTCGAAGAGAATGACTGGTGCGTAGGTGTTGAGATAGTCGGTCCCGCCCTTTTGCTTGAAGCCGTTGATCACGTTTCGAGCCTTGAAGCGCTTGACAGCGCCTGGCTTGTTTCGCTTGACTGCAAAGACCCATCGGCAAGTAATCAACTTACGGTCTCGCGCTGACGCTCGCTTGATCACCTCCTACATCTCGTTCTCGTACAGGCTCTGGAGCTCTTCTTCCAGTGCCGCCTTCCACTGCTCCCACTGATCAACGCCCTGGCCTGTTTCCACGTGGTGGGAATGCCAATCTTGTCGTCATTGTTCACGAAGTCGCGGTAGCGTCCTGTAAATTGTGTTCGTCGCGCATCCGCCCTCCTAGCACGCGCTACGACTGGAGATATTGTCACTGTGAAGTCGTTGCTCTCTCTCTCGATACTGGAGACTGATGATGTGCTTGACGCTGACAAGTCGCTGATCGTTCTGCGTATGCGCTTCTGGTCAGGGTCGACAGCAGCGAGCTTGACTACTGCTGCCGTCTCTCCCACTAACTTGTGCGCCACGAACGTGCTCTACACATGATCACGCACTCTCTTGTCTCCGCCGCGTGTCTCATCACCATGTTGCACTGCGTCACGCCCTTGTCCTCCAGTACTATCTCGATCGTAGGCTGCGACGATGCCGATGCGGCCGAGATGTCCGCGAGCGTGGTATTGATCCTGACGACCGGAATGTCTGCTGGCGGTGGCTCGGTTCCGTACTCGAACGTGTTGCGCAGCAGTACCGACACGTACTATTGTTCGATAGTGTAGTCCTTGTGGAAACGCGCGTTCTCATCATGGCTCGTGACGATCGCGCCACTTCGTAAATGCATGAACTTCTACCCCTTGTCTTTGCGCTGTTGCGGATCAGAAGGTATATCTCTGCACGCGCATTCTGCTTGTCATAGAGTTGATGCGAGCCAGCATGTACGCACACGTGGGCCAGACAGCCCCACGTCCTGAGCCGCGACAGACTCGGTTGCCTCCCCCGGACAGTGCCTCGTACAGGGTCTTCGTCTTGAGCGCCACTGTCGGCATCACGTTGAGCGTCTCGGTGGCGTACAGCAGCGCCTCGTCCCACAGCTGCAGCGATAGGTTCGTCACCACGAGCATCATTCGCACTTTCTGCACGATCACACCGTTCATACGCTCGACCGCGCTGCTCTCTCCTGGGCTGTAAGGGTTGATGGTCTGCAAATCGAGCTCGTTCTCGCACAGAAGCCACCCCTCTCGTTATTCACGAGCTCGCCGCAGCCATCCGAGTGCAGCATCTGCAGACGGTACTGCGGGAACTGAACTCACAGACACACGACCAGATCCTTGATATGTTGAGCGGCTTCGCTCTTGCGCACCGGCAGATACGCCCACTTGAAAGGCGTTGCCTCGTTCACGACTAACAGAAACTGCATTCCTATTGTTGATGGTGGCCAAGTTGATCCTACAGAGATCGGAAGGGAGCATCTTCAACAGCTCTTCTGCTCAGGTCAGTTTCCTCTGGTAGGTCATGCGTTTCGTCTTTCTCGAAATACACGGAACGCAATCGTACGCAGTCAAGTCCTTCGCGTTAACTATTACACCAAAATCGAAGTCTTGATCGATGAGCTCCTTCGCCGTCGTCATGCTTGCGTGGTTGAGTCCGCCGTGCAGAAGCTTTGCCGTGCTTGCCCTCTTCTCACGTCCACCCCGAGGACTTGATTCGTCCCAAGCTTGCACCCATATGGTAGATTCAGCGTTCATCGGGAACTCCAGCTTCAATGTCTCCTTCGTCAGCCACGCCGTGGGGTGGTCCACCGCGACACGCAGCCGAAATCTGCACAAGAATCGCATGTTGCTCAGGCCAATGAGGTTGACCTTGGAGCCAAGCAAATAACGCACGTCGCCAAGAAGTCGGTCTTCTTCAACAATGGTATAATGGTTGAGCTGCGCATGTCGGCACTACCGTACACCGAGACAAGTTCGGACGCACCGTTCGGGTTCTCGAGTCGCTCGGTGACGCCAGCTTCCTGGAACTCAGAGAACACCGCGAGGTCGCCCGTGAAGTTGACGTACTGCCCGCTGTCGAGCAAGCACTCGACTTGGTTCATGCCAATCAGTGGGAGCGGCGATTCAATGCGCTGCACCATGTTGGCTCGACGCATGCTATGATATGTGCTTTGGCTGTCACGCTCCTCGTAAGTGATGCCCCAGGCGACAGCGATCGCTGCGCAGCGGGTCGGTCCACAGTGCGCAGTCGCGTCGCACCGCGACACCTTCATGGCTGCCGGCGCTGTGTGCACTCGTTCGCCCAGTGCCCCCGTTATCCGCACTTGCGACAGTCGCTGTCGGCTTTCCGCGCTGTAATGCAACTTGCCTTCGAGCTGGTTTGACTGTTGCTCGTCCGACCAGCCTTTTTGAGGTTGTAGCGGCGGTTGTAGGTCCGTTCCTGGTAGCTGCTGGCCGCCGGCACGCTTCGGTGGTGCACGGCATGCACCGGTCCTGACGCCGGCTGCAGACCTCAACCGTCGTTCCAACGAAACGCGTCCTCTTGAGCCTGCTACTACAGGCGAGCGTTCTCAGCGATCTTCAGACGGCGCACGGCCTCGCGAAGAGTAAGGGTGTCCTCGTCTGGCTGCCCCACTCGCTCGGTGTACCTTGTCGCGATGCCTGGGTACCGGTTTATCACGTTGCTGAGCAGCACTCGAACATACTCGCGCGTACACGCGCTCGTTCTGAGTGAGCCGGTGTGATTAAAGAGCAAGCCACGTGTAGACCTTGTTCGCACCACGTAATCACTCAAACGCACCTTTTAAAGCATGTCATAGCTGTACGGTGTCCGCCTGACTCAATGCCCGTAACGAAGTCGCGCTTGACGACGTCGCCCAGTAACAGCATGATCGCCGAGTGCCCCTGCTTCTTGCGCTCCAAGAAGCACCTCTTTCATGGTCCGTCTCTCCTGGGTTCCACCAATCTTTGCGCACCACTAGCTCACTGATTCCCTGCCCATACAGGATCGTAATCATCTCAAGGCGCCAGCTGACGCAGTTGCCGTTGCCCTCGAGCTCGGTCTTCGTCGTCATGTACTGGTTGGATGACCAGCACACAGTGCTCTCGCTCTGCCGTCGCCCACGTAGGAGAGACTGCCTTCGCTGCCGGAGCTCCCAGGTACGCTACTCTCATCCGCTGGATCGCCCACGCTCGTTGGGCAGATAACCTGTGATGTCGTGGTTCTGTGCGTGTTACCAGCCATCGTCCAGCAGAGGCGGCGAAGGACGAACAAGAAGAAACGCGCGGATGGCTGGTGGCAGAACGCCGACGTGGTGGCAGCAGCGGGTACGTCACATTGCCCGGATGCGCAAGTGGCGCTGCTGCTCCTGCTTGTGTATTGACTGGGCTTACTGACGCTTGCTTCTGTCCATTTATCTAGTGCGTGACGAGGTGATGACAGATGTCGTCATTGACAGCTGAAAATCGACCACCGCCATCACCCAAGGACTTCGTGATCAGCTGTACAACAAACCAGGTATTCGCGCACGTGTGCGAATGGATGTGCACGCCGCAAACGTCGTCCTTATGCTGATTTACCAGCGTGTGATGTTACTCACACCAGTTTGTGTTCCGGACGTGCAACAGAGCAACTAATGAAGAGAAACACGAAGTGTTCACCCGCTCGCACGTCCAGCAAGCATCAACTGGCCAGCGTGATTTTCTAGAATAGAAAAGATAAAATTTGATGGTACTATTTCCCTGAACCACTTAGAACTGGACAAAGACCAATTTGAACCGGAAAGGGCCAATTTGAACCGTAAAAGGTGTAGTTAAAAAAGGAACGTAAAAAAACAGATTGCGGCATGGAAAAAAAGTTCATTTGAACAAAATGCCATGATATAGCATTTTATGCACTCATGTTATGAACTCGTAAATTACTTATACTGGTACTGCATCTGTAACTACAGGAAACTTTCTCGTTGTACACCGACATGTCTTCAAAAGAGCGAAAACATTCGAGAAACGCGTTGAGTGACTTGTCGGGGCGGGCGCGGAATCTTGTTTTAGTGGGTACAGCAATGGTGACCGCGCGTTATAAATGCGTTATAAAGCTGTAAGGTGCAAAAATCAACAAATCTGTAAGCAAAGCGCAAAATATGTGTAATATGATGAGAGCTTGTAACACGAATGTCAAATCAATCACCACCAGCAGTCATTGGAGTCGTTGCCAACGAAACACGAGCAAGAAGGACACTGTAGAAATATTCCGGGGAGGAGAACTTTGTTGGGTGGACTTGTACACCAGTGTCGTGCAAGATCACCCGCACTCGTCATTCCTATACAGACCGTGTTTTATCTGTCGGCGAAATTATGCGCGCGGCGCTATGCGAGAAAGGTAGACACAGTCCGTTGATCATCGCACGATGTCCATCGTCTCCAGACAAACTCATGGAGCTTCAGAATACCAGTCACGCATTGATCGGTTCATGTGCTATTGGTTTTGCTCATGATCATTTGCCTTCCCCTCGCTCACGCTTCTGTATTGTAAAATGATTTTACAGACTGTACAGTCATGAAAACCAATAAATCGGACTTGTTAAAACAGAGATGCACTCGACTTTCATCAATTGACGTGAGCCCATGCTCACTCACTCACCGACACGTTAGCCATCGATACAATCGGGACGTGGCAGTTGACTGGATCGGTTAACAACGTTGCTGCAAAAATGGGCGGCTCGAATTAACTCGAAGCAACCACCACAGCAAACTGGAACAAATACTGTAAGCAACAACAGCAAACAAACAGTCGAGTCTGCCGCCGAGCCGAATTATCAGACGCTCGCAGCACCTTGAGCAAGCAATCGCGATGATGATATATCAAACAGCGAAGCGCTACGCGACACAATGTCGATCCTAGCTGCTGTACCAGCTCCAACGCGCAGACACCTCGTCCGCGAGCTCTCGCAGTAGCGCCAGCGTTGGCTCGGGTCGATACTGTACCATCGCCGCCGCACATGCCGTCCAGTCCACTTCGGATGTAATATGCGTTAGCACGCGGTCGTGCACGTGGAACGCAAACTGCTGCAGCACTGGACACACGAGTTTGTCCGCAAGCCAGTGCGCGCGGCGTGGAACCCCTGCGTTCGAAGCCATGGAAGCGGAAGACCTCGACGAGGTCCTCGAGGCGTTCCGAGTGCTGGTACGGAAGCTGCCGCGGGAGTCTTTGGCGCTGTCGAGTTCCCTGTTTGCTGGATGCGTGCTGGCGCCGACGTTTCTTGCGACGAAGGTGCTGGAACTGCCGCTGTTGGCGCTGACGCGCACGCCAGTGATACTCGTGCTGTCGCGAACAGTCGCCAGCGCAGCGTCCCCTCGCTCAAAGATCTCCCGCCTGGATGTTCTAGCGCCAGTATCGGCAACAATATCGATGCCTTGACACTTTCGTTGCGAACCTGTGTCGTCTCTGTTGTCTTCAGCCATGACGCCCTCGTTGTCGCTGTCGCTGTCGTTGTCGCCGGCATCGCCATCGCCATTGTCGCGGTTGGCGTCACTGCCACCATATATCCTGTCGTGTTTTAGATCTCCGACATTGAAAGCAGCGCCGTGATCACTGTTGCCATGCTTGTCGCCGTCATCCTCTGCACTGTCGTCGTTGTCGTGGTCAGCATATTCAGCGATGACTTCTTCTTCTTCTCCCTCTTCTTCGCGCCGGCCTCGCTGCTGTTGCCGCCACTGCGAGTGGGTGTGATCTGCGCAGTGTCCTCGGTCCAGGCGATCTGTCTGACATGTGTTTTCAAGGTGCTTCGCTCGCCGAGTGAGCTGCCGTGTCCGCCGCAGCAGCCGTTGCTGTTGCTCGTCGACCTTCAGCGGCAGCAATCCGCAAAATGGCAGACCGGTCGGTGGCGCACCGTCAGTACTCTGCAACGACGGCAGACGGATGTGCAGCTGCGCTGAGATCCGGATGATCACCTGGTCGCCGACGTCCAGGCGCTCCGACGAGTCCACCACGAGCCTGAACTCGTCAAAGTGCTTTCGGTACCACATCCATTGCAGCAGTAGTGCCTCCATCGACGCGAATGTGTGCTGACGCGGCTCGAAGAGCGTGTGGACGCTCAGGTAGTGCAGTCGCACGTCATGCGGGAGTGCGGACTGCGCGCGTTCTTGCCCGAGCGCGTCGTAGAAGTCCCCGATGTGCTCGATCGGGTCTCGCCTATCGCTGTAGCCGCGCACGTAGGTGAACGCAGCGGTGGCAGCAGCGTCAGCGGCAGTGCGGTGGAGGAGTTTGTCGCTGATCCTGACTCTGTTGGTGTTGTCGACGCTGCCGCCCATGCCCTTGCTGCCGGTGTTGTCCATGTTGTCGACACTGTGTGTGCTCCTGTGGACGGGAGTGGCACTGTCGATGCTGTCTGTGGCGCCGCACGCGTTGTGTGATCGACCAGCGTAGAGCTTTCCTTGGTTATCATGCCACTGCCGCTCCTGCTGCACCGACTGCTGTTGGCCCTGCTCGTGTGGAGAGCGGTGCGAATGTTGAGTGTGGGAAGTGGAGGTAGCGTGTGTGTCGTACTGCTGTTGGTGATGATGGCGACCACTCGGACTGAGGGCCGGGTGTTGTCGTTGCTGCGGGTAGCACCGACTCGAGTGACGGATTTCCGATTCTGCGGCACCGGCAAGCTGACGCCCCTGTCGCTGCTGTTGTTGTTGTTGCTGCCGCAACGCCGTTCCTCTGCGCACCTTGAGCTCGGCCACCTCCAGCTCGAGCGTCTTGATCTCGCTGCTTAGCTCGTTCTCGTACTGGCGCTTGCGCTTGCGGTAGTTGGCTTGGTTCACGCGACATTGCTCCTTGCGCCGCGCCTTCTTGGACTGCTTTGGGTCGAGCGTTGTGTCGACAGCGTCCACGACGACACCTTTCCCAATGCCGCTCGAGCTAAAATGATCGCCGGCGACTGCGTTCATTGAAGCAAGGCCCCGACCCGTGGCACGACCGAAACCAGCGACACCACGGCCAACGCTGACAGTGTCGCGGCTGTTGTCTACCACACCGCCGCGACCACTCGTGTCAGTTGCGCCACCTAAATCTCCCCCGCCACCACCACAACGATCTGCTCTGCTGTCTCCACTGCTGCCGCCAATGTCGCCACCACTACGAGGGTCCTCGCGCTCACTGCGAACACTGCGACTGTGGGGGCCAAACCCGTCGTTGGGAGTGCGTGAGGTGCTGGCGCCTTTACCCTGGACGTCCATGTTCACCACACCGAACACACGAGCGACGCTGCTCACATCGGTACCAGAACCAGTACCGAGACCACGAGGACGAGCACCACTGCCGCTGTCGTAATCGCTGACACGTGCATGCTCGCTCGCACGACTGTGATAGTTGAAGGTCGGGTCGGTCTTGTACAAGCCGTGTCGTGCCGCCGCTGTATCGTCACACGGGGTCGACATCGAAGTCGCGGCCCGTGTCGGCATCGTCGTCACCGAGGCCGAGAGCCAGGCGGCCAACCCCGACGCCACAAGCTGGCTATCGCGCTCGATGCTCCTCGTCTTGTGGTCCCTGTTATAACCGCCACTCGTGTAACCGTCGCTGCCACCGCCCCCACTATACCTGTCGTTAGCGACATGGCGGCCGCCGCTGTCACTGTCGCTTCCGCTGTAGCGATTGTAGTCATTGTCGTCGTCGTCGTTGTCGTCGGTCAGCGGGCGGTTTGGGTTGTAGCCGTCGTAGTAGCGGCGTCGCCAGTAGTCTTCGTTGGTGGTGCGATGGAACGACGTGTCTTTGTTTCTGTCTCCGTCTTCGCTGAAATAGCTGTAGCTGTAGCTGTAGCTGCTTTGGTAATTGCGGTAGTCGTACCTGCTGCTCTCTCCTGCTGCTGTCGTCGCCACTGTTGTTGCAGCTCGGCCGTATGTGGTGATCCCGTCTACAGCTTGCCGCCAGGTCACTGGTGTGCGCTGATTCGCACTGTGGAAACCCAAAGACCCGTCGCCATCACCGTCGTCGTCGTCGTCGTCACGATCACCGCGTCTATGTTCGCTAACACTGGACTCGGTCAACAGCAACTCAGTGGACGTCGTGGCCGTGCAGTAGTCGCACGAGTGCTGATACGCTGCGTGGCCGCCAACGTTCGCGCAGACACAACGGCGGCGGTTGCTGCGAGTGTCGACACCGCCCTCCCCCGTTGTGTCCATCGATGTCGCCGTCGGGTGCGGGAAGTCCTTTGGCGCATACGGGGCGACCCGAGCAGTTGACGCGCGTGGCATGGACGGAGCAGACGCGGCAGTCGGAAGGCGAACAACAGCAGCAAGAGCAGTGGAGCTGCTCATAGCATCATATGAGAGCTTTGAAAGCGCCTCCGGGTACGCTTTCGTTGGGCTCTCGTGTTGCGCTCGCATGCGCGTCTGCGAATGCAGGTGCGGAGAGACCGAGAGCGTCGTCGACGTCGCGGCAAGACGGGGGACGCGAGAGGCAGCGGGGAGCTGTCGGCGCTGCTTGTGCATGAGACGAGGTAGATCACTTGGTCGAGTGTGGTCGTGGCTACGACT